>JAIUZE010010155.1:0-13514 GCA_022085475.1 Heliosperma pusillum | reverse complement strand
CAGACCGGTCTGGGTTGGTCCAAGGTGGGTCCGGGTTTTGGTCTTTGGGTTGTGTCGATGTTTGAGTGTTTAATTGTTGTTTTGACGGGTTTTAAATATGTTAAAGCATGCGGGAAATATTAAGAAAGCGGTTTTAGTAAAAGTAGAAAAATCAGCCATTTTAGCCAAAACAGGCCCGTGGGCCCATCCAGGCCCATGTGGGGTCCGGCCCAACTCAGCCCGTGGGTCCCACTTGGGGACTCGTGTCGGTTTTTGAGTTATCGTAATTTTTATCGTGTTTTGTAATATTTAGCAAGTGGGAAATATTAATAAGTAAAATATTTAATTAAAAAGGTTTCATAAAATTATTATTTCTCACATGTTAGAAATTATAATACGAGATTAGTTTACGTTGAAATCATTTAAGTCAAGCGGGTTTTGGGTATAATATGATAATTCACATGTTAGAAGTAGTAATAAAATAACATGTAATGAATATGTTGATTTTATGTCTCTGTGATAAAGACTCTGCTTCTAGCCGGTTTGATCCAACGGGTTTGGTCAAACTAAGATCTAGTCAGCCCCGATTTGACTGATGACCCGTCGCGGGACTCGGGTCGGGGATTTGTCTTCAAGTATGGTTGTATTTAATTATTGAATTAGCCTTAGTAGATATGAGGCGATATGATATTTGGATATGATTTATTTGCAAATAGTCACATGATAGGATGTTTTTCCGTGACTGTTTAATTATATGGTTGGTGTCGTGTTGACTAAGTACCCATAAAGAATTATGAGTATATGGCGTCTTGACCATTCTAATTCTAAATGAGTATCTTGGACCATGACATTGATAGGCCCGTACTATCTTTAACGAGTATATGTTCGCCGCTTGATAGCTTTTGTGTCTCGGCCTGGGGGGCTTATCTCCAAGTCGGGGCATGGCATCCTAAGAGTTCCGCTTGGGGAAGGGAGCCAGCTTAAGTACTAGCCATCTCTGCTTAGGGGGTCGCCTAGTAGAGTTTCTCATAGACGGTTATTTCATGGGACGGGGAATGGAATAGCTGTTGTCGCTAGGTCTGATCAGTCTAGGACTAGGATGTTTTCCTACCTTGTGGTATAGCCTCGAGTTACAGAAGTCGACTATTGACGGTACTAAGAACTTATGCATGTTTGTAGAAGTATTGGTCTTTCATGTTTGTATGATTCTATGAGTTTTAGAAGGTGAGATGCAAGCCGGCTAAGATTGATAGAGTTTGGATTACCGATTGTTAACTGATTCACATGATTACGTGTTGATTAGGGTTTGAGTGTATCATGGCCACGTTACAGGGTAACCTCTGAGCTAGCATACCAGCTTCCCTACCTATTGTTATATTTATTATCGGATTCACATGATAAGCTCTCATATGCTAGGTTATATGTTAGTTAACTGGTTCATAACATGAAAAGCATATCATATATGTTAAGGTTTTGTATTTTATATATACATTGCTTTTATGTTTTCATGTTTCATTAAACGCGACATTTCGTGGCTGGGAGAACTCGGAGTTACTCCCCACTGACTGTGGCTTCCGTGTTTATATTTAATGCGATCGAACAGGTGGTGAATGCATACATTGGGTACATTGACGAGCTAGCGAGCGAAGTATTACCTTGGACCTATATTCGGTTCTTAGATTGTATATTATTATACACTCTTTTTAATTCCGTATTTATACGGGAGATATGTCTCCCGTCTTGTATATTTCTTTTGTATAAAACTATTTCCGTTTTGTAATGACCTTTTTATTTATGACACCCTTTGTTATGTATTTAAATTATTTTTTTTCTTTCCGCAAATTTGAGGGTGTCACAAATACACTTCAATTAGGCTTGTCAATCTTCAAATCTTCGGTAGAGGATACTTCTTCTAGGTAACACAATGATCCACCTCAAAATGGTAGATACAAACAAACATAACATCACTCAACACAATCAACAAACAAGTTAGAACCTAACAAACATCAAGTACACCAAAGAATACGAACTTAGGTCCTTAAATCTACCCATCTCTCATTTATTACTTCAAGGTCAAGTAATTTAAGTTTAGGGTTCAAGTGTGTGCGTCGGGAGCGTTTAAGCTCTGATACCAATTGTAACAACCCTCGCGAATGCAGAAATTTAAAACAAACAAGCATGTGAATTATATAGCGGAAATATGAAGTTTTAAAAACTTTTATACATGCAAGGAAAGAATACGAGGAGTGTCAAAAATTACAAACTAAAGTACGAATTATACTACATCAAGAGACGAAGTCTCTCCAAAAGTTAACAAAGTAAAAGTGTTTAGCAAACAAGATAAAATCGTCTAGAGGTGTTTTAATCCAGGGACAACGCCCGCTAGCTCACACCCGAACCCAAAATGTCAAGCAAAAAGCCATCCAAATCAAGCAACCTGTTCATCCATGAAAAACATGAACGCCACGGTCAGTGGGGAGTAACTTCGGGTTCTCCCAGCCATATCATATTAAACGTACATAGAAGGAAATACAAAAGTAGAGCATGCATACATATAGATATACATGTGAGATACGATAAGGATAGATAGGCAATTCGATATATAATGATAAGAGTATAAGAAGCACAAGTCCGAATCCATCATGTGATACAAAGACTCGGGGAAGACACTCTTAGGCAACCGAATACGCTCACTAGGGCTTACATCTCACCTTTAGCGGTATAAGTTTGATAAGATTGAGACTCGACAAACAAACCATGCCAAGTCATGCAATGACCACAATAAATCCATCATATTATCATCCATTCACGCATACCAATACATAGACGATGCCCAAACATGCAATGACCATGAACAATAAGTCATAAAATCACACATCCAAGGACGACGACACAAGGACGACATCTCTCACGGTAAATGAAACGCACTAGCACCGTGTCCCAGCAAGTATGATTAAAAGGCATCCACGGGATAAAACTTTGCCCTGAACGCATACACGATGCTACATTTCGTATATGTAGGCTAATTTCCTCCTGGTAGCACGACGATAATAATACGGTCCTAGTCTAAACCTGGCCAGATTCTCGGAATCACATTTTCCGATTCGACATGCGATAACATTTCGCATCCAATACTCGGTCAATCATAGACGCCGAGTACCCCAAATTCGGTAGAACAATTCACGAAAGAGGCGGAAAAGAGCACAAGCCTCATAACAAGCGGTACGCTACATGCAAATAACACCACCTCGCAAGTACACAACATTTGACGGCCGGGTCGATCAACGCAAATGCGTTCAACTCCCAACAACGTCGTCGTATGCCCACTAACACATGCAATTAAGCAGTAGGATACCCCTCCGTTCCGACATTCCAGCCTTACGAACGGGAAGGTAGCCAAGGGAATGAGAATACAAAGCACAAGACAAAATAGTGCTCAAACCGTAACATTTGTAAAAACCGACTCAAAGTGGGAACATATCGAAAACCGTCACGAAACATGTGATACCAGCGAATAAAATACCATCCATCCAAAACATGAATATTATAAGTCATTACGTAAAAATATACGATAAACGGACCATGGGAACTATTTTAAATTACGAGTTTTAGAAGTCAAAGGAAAACAACACAGCCGTGTTCCAGGCCGGTCAGGAGGGAGGCGGCCGGTGGGCCGGCTCAGAACACAAGGCAAAACTTAAAATCATAGAAAACAGAGAAATGTGCTCCAGGCCGGTCTGTGGACCGGCGGCCGGTCGACCGGCACAGAGCCCCTCTTCATACAAATCCAAAATTTCCAAGGGTGTTACTGATGTGTTCCCAGCCGGTTGGCAGACCGGCAGCCGGTCGACCGGCCAGGAGCACCAGTTCACCCGTGAGCCTTGCTCACTTAACCAAATCAATCCAATTCTCATATATAATTCTAATAATCATCAACAATCAATATATATCATCAACATTCATCATATAACATCATTCATTAATCATAGCATGGTTCCTAATCCTCCTAATCGTATTCTAAATACGATTTCTAGCATATAAACATGTAAAACACGTAAATGATACCGAGTAACCCTTCACCGTTACCTTAAAGCGACTCTACTAATCGTCCAGCTCCTCTTCTATAAGGAAATAGTCTTTGTCGGGATCTTGGAGGTCACCACCTACAAATAGATCGTAAAAAGATGAATAAAGTTCATCTTGAGAAAGACGGGAATTTTGAAAAGCGAGAAAGACGATGATTTTAATATCAATACGGATAGAGGAAGGTACGGGAAGAAGAATAAGACAAACTTACGTAAATTCTATCAAGTAACGAAGAAGTTACGACGATTCTAAGATCGATATCAAAGAGGGAAAGTTGAGATTTCTTAGAGAGGAACAAATGTGTTTGATTTTGTGTTGAATGAATTATTAGGTTAAAGAGTAGTGTGAGTTGTGTAGGAGAAAAGTCAACGGAAGTCAAAGACGGTTCCAAAGTCAAAGAAAGTCAAACTCGACTCAAAAGTCAAGAAAAGTCAAAGACGACTTAAAAATCAAGAAAAGTCAAACTCGCCTTAAGACGGGATTCTCATGGAATCTCGCGGAAATTCCAAATACGAACTCGGAAATTCTAAATTCGACTCGAAACATTAAATTCTAAATTAAAACTTAAATTTGCTGAAAAGTATCCGTAAAATATTTCTACTAGAAAAATAGGGTACATTTCCGGGTGTTACAGGTATTGTAGTGTTATTTTGAGAATTGAGTTGATCATGATAATAGTTGTTGATGTGGAGTAGTATAACGGTTGCTTGGGATATCATTTGGAAATTAGATATCTCTAATTGGTGGATTCTAAAAGAGACTTTGCTCTAGGGAATTTAAGCCGATAACCCAAGGTTTGAGGAGTATTGTCATAAATGAAAATTGATTCATTTTGAGTTTTAGATGATCTAGATGATTTGAATGGTTGTCTGATTGCCAAGTGATTGGCCATTTGTGGTTGGAATTAGTAATTTTCTTTTATTCTTAAGGAATCATAGTTTGACTTTGAGAAATGTTCGTTGCAAGCTTTGGATAGTGAGTATTTGGTGGTTATGGAATATAGAGTTGGAATGGTGAACTCATTTATCTTGAGGATTTACTACCACCATAGTTTGTTAATGTGACTATTTATATTTGACGCTTCGAGCGTAGTAATGTTCGAATTAAGGATGAATAATCGATATCAAATTGTGGATCTTCCCTTGTCGTGAGACCTTGGATGAGGCTAGTTGGATCTTAGATAATTATGTTTGATGCTTGATTTGGGATTGTTGTAAATAATGTTTATAAAGTTTAGCGATTTAGAATGATTAAGGTGTAATTGAGGTAAATTACATTCTCTTGAAGACTAGTTTATTAGAAGAGTTAGTGATGTCGAATTCTTGTAGATCTTCCTGCCGACTTTATCGTGATTCTTCCTATCCCTAATAGTTCAATTTGTTTCATTTTTGCGTGTTTTGTATCTATTTTGTTACCCTGAATTGTGTGTGAGATGTGCGAGTCGCTCTATGTACGTGTAATGTCTTGTTATTTTGATTTTATCTTTGAGAAAATCTTCAAATTTCCATATTGTATTTCTAATTTAACTTTTCAAAGAAGTCTAAAGATGGATTGTGTACCTCCTTTTTGGAGAAAATGGATTTCTTTTGATTTTATGTTTGGATTTTGCGTTTGGTTGGATGTTTGGACTTATTATTGGAGACGTCTAGTGATTAGTCCTGCACTTACTAACGCTTGTTTTGATTTTTCGATTTCACTATTTCGACTTTGATTTGATTTTTGATAGCTAGAGTTCTCGTTCACGACGGGCACTCTTGTGATTCGTAAATAAAGTTTCGCACTTGTGAAAATTTCCTTAAACCGTTTTCGAGAAGAACCTCGTTTCATAAATGTTTCCCTTGTAAAGCTTTTCTTGTTAATTCTTAAAACCGATTCTTGTCCTTGATACTTTTGTTTTCTACTCTCAAGTTTCGAGGACGAAACTTTTTAAAAGGTGGGGTGATTGTAACACCTGCAAATGTACCCTATTTTTCTAGTAAAAATATTTTTACGGATACTTTTCAGCGAAATTTAGTTTTAATTTAGAATTTAATTTTCCGAGTCGAATTTAGAATTTCCGAGTTCGTATTTGGAATTTCCGCGAGATTTCAAGTTAATTCCGTCTTTGACTTTTTATTGACTTTTTCCTCATACTCCCTCATACTCCCTCTTAACCTATTTCATTCCTCACACAACTCAACTTACTTCATCACTAAGAAACCCAAATCAAAACCTTGCCTCCATTTTCATCTAATCTTTGAATCGTCATATCTCATTCGTTTCTTCCTCAAATTCACGTAAGTTCGTCTTATTCTTCCCCTCTTAGCTTCCTCTATCCGTATTGGTAATAAAATTACCGTCTTTCTCGCTTTTCAAACTTTCCGTCTTTCTCAAGGTGAACTAAATTCATCTTTTATTAACTATTTTGTAGGTGGTGACCTTCAAGATCCCGACAAAGACTATTTCCTAATAGAAGAGGACCTTGACGCGGAGTGAAGACGCAATAAGGTAACGGTGAAGGGTTACTCGATATCATTTACGTGTTTTATGTGTTTTCTAGGCTAGTAATCGTATTTAGATTATGGTTAGTATGCTTAGGACTTGGGTTGTTGTTAATGGATGTTGTTAGTTGTTAATTGATATGAGAATTGATGGTTTGTGATGATAAATGAAGATTTTTGTTGTTGGTAACTTGTTGGGATTTGATCGTTCCTGAATCCCGTGAAGGACGCTGGCTGCGTCGTGGGGGCGCTGGCAGCGTTACTCGCGGCCGACTGCAGTTTTCCTGCACTGACCCCTTTTCGTAAAATGCTCATATCTCCTTCGTTACTTGCTTGTTTTGGGCTTGTGACATCCCGTTGGAACCGTAAGAGGATAAGCTATCACCTCCAATCTGAATTTATGCATTTGCATGTCTACAACTCTAGTTATGAGCGTTTGAAGTGGACCCTTGTTTTAGTTGGTTTCCAAACAACGTTGTTTTGGAGAGGTAATCTATGTTTTTATTAATTATGCTTCATAAACTGGTTCTAATGCTTATATATCATGTATTGATTCATTTTTATCATAGTTAAGTTTATATAATTCCCTATTCTCATGTTTTGTGACGGTTTTTGATGTGCCCCCCCCCCCTTTGAGTCGGTTTTACCTTGAACAATTAGATGATAGTGAACACCGCGGAGTCAATAGGCACGTAGGTCGAGTGGAAACAATAAGGAACGAAGCGAGAAGAGGAGCAACACAAAGACACTCGATCGAGTATGCAAAAGACTCGATCGAGTCGTGCTAAGAAGAAAAAAAGGCAAAACAGAAACACTCGATCGAGTTTTCCTGTAAACGATCGAGTCGCAGGCATAATACTCGATGAAGTACCCCAATACTTGATCGAGTATCCCTAGGAATCCGAGTTTTCCTAAAATTCATTTATACCGGATTATAGTGTAATATAAATAGAAGACTCGTACCTTATTATTTCTTACGCTTTTAATTATTCAGAAACTCCTAGAAACCCCTAGTATTATTATTAGTTATAGGATTGCTCCATGTTTCGGAAGATCTTCCAATCTTTAAATCTTGTAATCGGTAATTATTGTACATTGTTATTCAAGTTTTAATCTTTAGTTATCTCAATTACTTTGTTATTATTCTTTCTTATGCTTTTATTTATGTCTCACGTGAATTTAATTGTTGTTAGTATTATTATTATGAGTAGCTAAATTTTCATCTAGGATTGAAAGGGGATCTAGGATTGTTAGAAGGGGTAGAGTAATTGAGTGAATTGCAATAACATGGTTATCGTTTGATTATCGTTTTTAATATAGTTGTTTAATTACTGACATTGTTTAATTACTGACATTAGTAGAGTAATTACTGACATAGTTGTTTAATTGGAATAACAAGTTCTTGACATTGTTGAGGAAAACTAACTTCTGAAGGTCAAAGCTAAAAACCTAAAATCGAAAGTTATGGCAACTCCAGCTACAACTTCAGACATGACAAATGTTGAGAAAAAGGCTCTTGAGTCAAAAGCTATAGCTAATGAAGGTATAATCTCATAGTTAAAACTCAACATTAAGCATCTTTAAGCTAAAGTTATAGCTAATGAGGCTAGAACTTTAGAATTGAAGAAAGTCAACGAGCTTTTGAAATCTGAAGCTAAGGCGAATGAAGTTGCTATTATTGATGACAAGAAAGAATACTCTTTTTTTTTCTCAGCAATTGAAAGATATAGAGGCTAAATTCTCCCAAGCCAAAGATCAACATAATGAGGAGAAATTTATCTTGAACAAACGCTTTAATGATTTTCGTGAAAACTTAAAAAAAAAAAAACAATCCCACCACAGACTCGAATGTAGACCATTCGATATGTGGAAAAGAAATCCAGTCTTTGAAGGAATTTCTCCTACATGCACGAAAGGTTCATGATAAATGGGAAGGAAGTCAGAAAGTCTTAAACTTCCTTACCGAACAGTCTAACAATAACATGAAGATGGGTCTAGGACATGAATGTTATAGTCCCAGAGACCATGATAAGTGCAAATCCACTCCTTCTGACTGTGATTTCAGAAGAAGGAAATATGTCAATATTTTAGAATATCTGATTTGCAATTATTGTGGTCACAGTGGTCATGTTAAAGAGAATTGTGTTAAATATGTCAATGACAACAAAAATCATGATGATTTTGTTAAGGAACTTGACGTGTCCAATTTAATGAGTCTGAACCTGAACCTGAACGTGAAGAATTTAGAAACATTGAGTTCAGATGGTTTTATGACATGGAATTCGATTACACATCAAAACATTCATCATCCAAAGCGAATGTGAATCTAGATCAGTCATTCAAACCTAGTGTACGTCACGACAATAGAAAACCTAGAATGTACTGTAATAAACCTAGACAATCCTATGTTAAGACCAAAAGAATTGTAAAACAGGTATGGGTTAAGAAGGATCAAGTTTACAGAGTTACTAACCATAAAGGACCCAACTTAGCTTGGGTACCTAAAAATTGTATTTGATTCCCTTGCAGATAATAGTGAAAGAAAATAATCTATGGTATCTCGACAGTGGTTGTTCGAGACACATGACCGGAAATAAGAATCTTTTTCTTTCACTAGAGCCCTTCGACGGTGGCAAGGTCACTTTTGGAGAGAACAGGAAGGGCAAGATAATCGGTGTAGGTAAGATTGGTATATCTTCTTCACATGCTATTAATAATGTCTATCTAGTAAATGGTCTTAAACACAACTTTCTAAGTATCTCTCAATTATGTGACAAAGGCAATAAATTCGTTTTTCATTCAAATTTTTGTCGCATCATAATTGAAGGTACTAGTAATGTTATTCTAGATGGTCTACGTAATAGGATCGTGTATATGATTGATTTAAAAAACTCACTACAAGTTCGTTTGCGTGCATGAATGCTAATGTAGATGATTCATGCTTGTGGCACAAGAGGTTTACACACATTAATCCAACAATTTTAAAGAAACTCAAATTGTGGAATTTAGTTGAGGGTTACCCTCAATTAAATTCAAACAAGAAAAGATGTGTGACACATGTGCCCGATGCAAACAAGTTAGATCTTCTTTCAAACCAAAACGAGTAGTAAGTACAGAACGTCCACTTGAGTTGGTACACATGGATTTGTGTGGACCTATGAAAGTTAGAAGACGTGGTGGATCAAGGTACGTCTTCGTCATAGTCGACGACTACTGTAACACCCGCAAATGTACCCTATTTTTATAAGTAAAATATTTTACGGATACTTTTCAGGGAAATTTAGTTTTAATTTAGAATTTAATTTTTCCGAGCCAAATTTAGAATTTCCGAGTTCGTATTTGGATTTTTCGCGAGATTTCAAGTGAATCCCGTCTTAAGCCGTCTTTGACTTTTCTTGACTTTTTCCACTCACCTTTCATATACTCCTTCCTAACCCTAACCTAACTCACACAACTCAAACACTTCCTTCTTCTCTAAGAAACCCAAAACCCAATCTTCCATAATCTTTCCAAGCTTAGATTCGTCATAACTCATTCGTTTCTCGCTCAAACTCACGTAAGTTCGTCTTATTCTTCCCCTCTCATCTTCCTCTCTCCGTATTGGTAATAAAATTACCGTCTTTCTCGCTTTTTAAATTATCCGTCTTTCTCAAGGTGAATGATATTCATCTTTTGTATCTAATTGTAGGTGGAGACTTTCTAGAAATCGATTAAAGACCCGAAAAGGTAACGGTGAAGGGTTACTCGATATCATTTACGTGTTTTACATGCTTTTTATGTTAGAATTCGTATTTAGAATACGATAAAAAAAATTAGGATTCATGTTATTGATAATGATTGTTGTTATTTGATGATTGTTGATGATGATTATTGATTGTTGATAGTTAATGGAAGTGGATTATGAGAATTGAAAATGATAGAACATGTTAAGTGGCTCTCGGGTGAACAGGTGCTCCTAGCCGGGTGACCGGCCGCTGGTCTGCCCACCGGCTGGGAACACATCAGTACAAACTTTGGAATTTTTGTATAGAGGTGCTCCTGGCCGGGGTACCGGCCGCCGGCCTCCAGACCGGCCTGGAACACGCTGCCCTGTTTTTGGTGATGTTTGGATTTTGCTTGATGCGCGAGCCGGGGTACTGGCCGCCGGTCCACTGACCGGCCGGCAACACGGCTGTGTATTTTTCTTATAATTTCTAAAACTCGTAATTTATAATAGTTCGCATGATTCGTTTATCGTATAATTTTACGTAGTAACTTATAATATTAATGTTTTGAATATATGATATTTCATTCGCTTGTATCACATGTTTTGTGACGGTTTTTGGTATGTCCCACTTTGAGTCGGTTTTTACAAATGATACGGTTTGAGCACTATTTTGTCTTGTGCTTTGTACTCTCATTCCCTTGGCTACCTCCACGTTCGTAAGGCTGGAATGTCGGAACGGGGAGGTATCCTACTGCTTAATTGCATGTGTTAGTGGGCATACGACGACGTTGTTGGGAGGCGAACGCATTGCGTTGATCGACCCTAAGTCTGCTTTTGTCTCTTCCTTGACCTCGTTATTTTCAGCGCTCCTCTCTTGTAATCTCGTGCCTTATTTATTCTCGTGTTCTCCTTGAGATTCCTTATCGTTTTCTATCTTGTTGCTCCTTCATATTTTCTTTAGTGGATTAGATATTCCGTTTGTAAGGCTCAAAGAATAAGCGTGATGTATATTGGGATTCTTTAGCTAGAATATGTGTCCTTGGATTGAGCAAATTTCATATTGTATTTCATCATGGGAAATAGGACTTAAGCTCTAGGATGAATCCTAATAGTGATAATGTATCCTCTCTTAGTGGTTTTAGATTTGGAGCTTGGTATTGTAGTGTCATTTTGAGAATTGAGTTGATCATGATAATAGTTCGAGATTGAGAAATGTTCGTTACAAGCTTTTGATAGTGAGTGCTCAGTTGTTATGGATTATAGAGATAGAATGGTGAACCCATTTATCTTGAGAATTAGTAACCACCATAGTTTGCTAATGTGACTATTTATATTTGACCCTTCGAGCGTAGTAATGATCGAATTAAGGATGTTATGGCATATTAAAGTCATTATAACCGATAATGGATTGTGGATTTTCCCTTGTCGTGAGACTGTGGATGAGACTAGTTGGATCTTAGATAATTATGTTTGTTGCTTTGATTGGGATTGTTGTAAATAATATTTATAAAGTTTAGCAACTTAGAATGATTAAGGTGTAATTGAGGTAAATTACATTCTCTGGAGGACTAGTTTATTAGTAGAGATTAGTGATGTCGAATTCTTGTAGATCTTCCTGCCGACTTTATCTTGATCTTCCTATCCCAAAGAGTTCGATTTGTTTCGTTTTTGCGTGTTTTGTATATATTTTGTTACCCTGAATTGTGTGTGAATTGTGCGAGTAGCTCTATGTACGTGTAATGTCCTGTTATTTAATTTTATCTTTGATAAAACCTTCAAATTTCCATATTATATTTCTAATTTAGCGTTACAAAGAAGTTTAAAGATGGTTTTTTTACCTCCTTTTCCGAAAAAAATAGATTTCTTTCGCTTTTATATTTGGATTTTACGTTTGGTTGGATGTTTGCACTTGTTATTGGAGACGTCTGATAACTAGTCCTACACTTACTAACACTTGTGTTGATTTTCGATTTCACTAATTCGACATTGATTTGATTTTTGATACCTAGAGTTCTCGTTCGCGACGGGCACTCTTGTGATTCGTAAATAAAGTTTCGCACTTATGAAAAATTTCCTTAAACCGTTTTCGAGAAGAACATCATTTCATAAATGTTTTTCCCTTATAAAAGTTTTCATATTAATTTTGAAAACCGATTCTTGTCTTTGATACTTTTGTTTCCTACTCTCAAGTTTTGAGGACGAAACTTTTTAAAAGGTGGGGTGATTGTAACACCCGCAAATGTACCCTATTTTTATAAGTAAAGTATTTTACGGATACTTTTCAGCGAAATTTAGTTTTAATTTAGAATTTAATTTTTCCGAGTCAAATTTAGAATTTCCGAGTTCGTATTTGGATTTTTCGCGAGATTTCAAGCGAATCCCGTCTTAAGCCGTCTTTGACTTTTCATGACTTTTTCCACTCACCTTTCATATACTCCTTCCTAACCCTAACCTAACTCACACAACTCAAACACTTCCTTCTTCTCTAAGAAACCCAAAACCCAATCTTCCATAATCTTTCCAAGCTTAGATTCGTCATAACTCATTCGTTTCTCGCTCAAATTCACGTAAGTTCGTCTTATTCATCCCCTCTCATCTTCCTCTCTCCGTATTGGTAATAAAATTACCGTCTTTCTCGCTTTTTAAATTATCCGTCTTTCTCAAGGTGAATGATATTTATCTTTTGTATCTAATTGTAGGTGGAGACTTTCTAGAAATCGATTAAAGACGCGAAAAGGTAACGGTGAAGGGTTACTCGATATCATTTACGTGTTTTACATGCTTTTTATGTTAGAATTCGTATTTAGAATACGATTAGAAAGCGTAGGATTCATGTTATTGACAATGATTGTTGTTATTTGATGATTGTTGATGATGATTATTGATTGTTGATAGTTAATGGAAGTGGATTATGAGAATTGAAAATGATAGAACATGTTAAGTGGCTCTCGGGTGAACAGGTGCTCCCATCCGGATGCCCGGCCGCCGGTCTGCCCACTGGCTGGGAACACATCAGTTGAAACTTTGGAATTTTTGTATAGAGGTGCTCCTGGCCGGGGTACCGACCGCCGGCCTCCAGACCGGCCTGGAACACGCTGCCCTATTTTTGGTGATTTTTGGATTTTGCATGATGCGCGAGCCGGGGTACTGGCCGCCGGTCCACTGACCGGCCGGCAACACGGCTGTGTATTTTTCTTATAATTTCTAAAACTCGTAATTTATAATAGTTCGCATGATTCGTTTATCGTATAATTTTACGTAGT
>JAIUZE010010154.1:0-94277 GCA_022085475.1 Heliosperma pusillum | reverse complement strand
ACTGATTCATAGTGTCCATGAACATCTTAAGCCAGGACTCACGTCCGAGCGTGGCACTTGGCATTGGGTCATCAGTATGGCCAGCCATATGTTATTAGCAGTTTATATCTGAATATATGACTGTGGGAAAAATAAATATGATAAGTTTCATCGTTTTAAATTTGAGTCTAATGAAAAACAGTTTAATTCGATGACTCGTGCATTTATACAATTGACCTCCTTCAAGAATTATATAAATGATCCCAAGACTCAATTTCTGTAAATTGATAAGCCAACCTCTTGGCTAATTCTACTTTTAGAATTCCTGGTCGATAAATTTCTGTAAATTCTATCTTTAGTCCATCATAATCACGAGATATTACTCGTACTATAATGTTGAGATAAAATAGGTCAACACTCACTACCTACCCAACGTAGAAGGGGTCATATTATGACTTCCGACGAAAAAGGGGCTCATAGTAGTTTTCCCTATAAAGACTAGTCTCAATTTTATTTATAGGGGAAGGTCCCATCATCTTTATTTAAATTCATTTTAAGTGAACGAATGTCTAGCAACTCGAGAATGATTTAACTAAGGTGATGGCCCTAAATAGCGAGTGACATCTGTATGTCAATGATGAAAATTCAAACTATATGAAACATTTTTCATGCATTTTAGGTGGTTTGGTTTAGGCGGAATATGATGCAGTTATTTAACATGTGAATGAAAAACAAAAGAACGGAAAAATACGTAAACTATTACAACGGTCCTAGTGTGGCCTATCTACCAAAATGAACAGTAAATACAAGTTTGGAATCCATTCTTATGGACCCGAGAAGCTTGACTTTGTCTCATCTTGGTCCATGTAGCGGGAGTGAGCATCCGATCTCCGTCTCTAGTCTTCTTAAAATTACATTTAAAAATTACAAAATAAACCTATTTACATTCTAATTCCCAAACATAATTAAAAGAAAAATAAAAGGAGATTCGAGATCTCAAAATTACAACCAAACCATGTTTTCATCATTACGAAAACATGATTAACTAAAGCCACACTAGGTATTACATTTTTCAACCAATTGCAAAAATACGTAAAATAACCATTCATTCATTCATTCAACAAAAAAAATGCATCAACTATATAAATTAATATTACAAAACATAATTCATTAATTATGTTGATTAATTATCCAAACCACCATTCAAACCGATCAAAATTATGTGACAATTCCTTAATTGCCCACAACAATTTTAATCTTCCATAATCCATTTTATTTTAAACCTTTTTAAAATAATCGGGTATCATTATTGTGAACCTTTTCACAATAACAAACAAACAAACATTATCTTTATAATGTCAAAAAAAAAAAAAAACAAAAAAATTTTTTTTTTTTTTTTTTTCTCTACGGGACACTGTTCACGTGAACAGTACCAGTACCCAAAAAAATTTTTTTTTTTTTTTACTTCTTCGTCTCACGGTTTAATCCAAAAAAAAACCGAAAACGACAACAAAAATAAAAAACTGCTGTACACAGCAAAATTAAAAAAAACAGAATTTTTTTTTTTTTTTTTTTTTTCTAAACAGTAGCAATGAACAGTAACCGGGCTTCAAAAAAAATTTCGGTGTTGCCAAAATCGCTAGATCGGTACAAATTTCAATACCTAATCGTTATTAAAATTGATTCAAACTAGATTATTCAATTTAACCTTTTAAAAAGAACATCTAAATCATGATTAAATCGATTATCCTTATATTCATTTAATCACAATCGCTTTGAACATCATTAAAATTGAATCATTATTCAAAAATCATCAATTTAAAACAATGAATCCGAAAATAATAGCAACAACAAAATCAAAACAATTCCATCTTTTAATTTAATCCTTATCAAATTAAAACAACCACAAATTTATTATATTGAATTTTAACCTTTTAAAATAACAATATCAATAAATCAACAATGGAAAGAACAAAACCCTAAAAAAAAATCACACGGCTAAAAAAAATTCCAGCCGTGACTATAAATTTTTTTTTTTCGGTAAAATTCAATTTTTTTTTTTTCTCAAATTTATATTTCATAAAAATGAAAAACATATAATATAATTTTGTAGCCAAACGCTCTGATACCACTTGTGGGAAATAACTGTTTACATCCCCTTAAAATTTAGGATTATAACAAAATTATATAATATGAATTGCAAGTCATTAATACGAAAACGATATAAAATATAGAGAAAGCGAATTTAACCTTTGGTCCTAGCAAAATTCGGCCTAAGAACAGATATCAACACAGATATCCTCCTAAGCGTAACACCCAAGACTGATTGAGATATGCCCTTGTAATTGCTAGAAAAAGAATTAAAAGTTACAGTTAACTTTTTATTATTTTGTGTTTTGTGAGATGGAGGCACAAGTTGAGAGAATAGAAATTAGGTTAGAAATCTTTTTCTCTCTCTTTTGTTTTCACGGCACAACTAAAGAAAAATAAGGGATTATTTTTCTCTTATTTAGTTACCTCTTTTGACCGAAATACTTAGAGTGTATCTGGACTCTTTTTCGGTTATATTAGCTTCCATTTAATATAATGTTATACATATTATATTTGTCTAATATGTTGTCATACATTAATAAGTTCCATTACAACATTTTGCAGTGGATATATTAACATAACAATTATTATGACAATCGTATAATATATACTTCAATTATAAATATCGGTATATTTATAATCCTGCTAATTAAATATCACGGTTTATGTTTAATTACGAATTAACATTTTAATTCGTTTAAGCTCACATTATATACTACAACTAAATATAACATTTTATATTTAATTACGAATTACAGTTAATTCGTCTTAGCTAACATTATTTAATCATTATTAAATAATTATATCATCATCACATTGACTAACCTTTTAGTCAAAAACACCGACTAACCTTTTAGTCATTTAATAAGGCATCAATATGATTATTTTCTCAAATAATCACATTTCTCAATCACATCCTTTAGGTGTGACTTTTAGGGACCAGTTGATCACCGCCATCTGTATGACAATAACGTCAAACTTATCTAGCAAGCCCACCGTTATCGATAAACGTTAATCAACTGATTACAATACAAAGTATACCCTGTGAACCTACAGAGATTTATTTATGTTATTGCACTAACTGTGGAGGACACTGGCTCCAACAATCTCCCACTTGTCCGTACAAGTGTATGTGCGATAATCGATTCTCATATCCATATTAAATTTCTCCCACTCAATGTAAAACAATTTGCAAAGTCCGTATTCACAAAGGTCGTATTTTACAAGTGATCTGTATCAAGAGTGGTTTCCCCGACTAGAGAGTAACTTAACTGATAAACGAATCTTCATTCAAGCATGGCCATGCATTTCAGTTACAGCTCCTCGAGTGGCCCTGAGAAATATCATATCCTGATAAAGGTGGGATATTTTCTTCAACTCGAATCTTGCAGATACAAGCGCAGTATGAAATGACCCAGTAAAAATCTACTTAGCCTCCTGTTACGTTCGACCATGAGAAAGAAACCAAAGTCACCCAAAAACTGCCTTAATCTCAAGAGACAGTCGATAGTCAAAAGAATCGACTCTAGGAACACTATGGACGTCCTATCCACGACCTGGCACCTAATGTTCTGAAACATTTAGGACTCCATAACGTCGTCACAAAATGTCCTGCGCAGTATCATTATAACCCGCATCTGTGATCGATCAGTCAACAGTTTGACTTATGGCTCGTTGAACCCACCATCAATCGACGTCACAAAATTATTGCCAGAGTTATCAGCTCATGTAGGCAATTACGGACCCAAAACAAAATATAATGTAATTCAGTTCACTTTGTGGTGTTCAATGTTGTCAGTACAACCCACATGAAAAACAAAATATAAAACAAAACGATGATTTCATAGATGGTTTTATGAAAAAGATACAGGTGTCTAATCCATATAAAACAACTAATACAACTCAGGAAAACGTTTGATTCCCATGGAAATAACGTGCCCTTCATGCTTATCATACCTTAACGGTTTAGTGAGAGGATCTGCAACGTTATCATCCGTAGCAATCTTGTCTATCACTATCTCCCTTTGCTCCACGTAATCTC
Organism: Heliosperma pusillum; assembly: GCA_022085475.1. NCBI lineage: Eukaryota > Viridiplantae > Streptophyta > Magnoliopsida > Caryophyllales > Caryophyllaceae > Heliosperma > Heliosperma pusillum. The sequence continues at coordinate 90,166 of JAIUZE010010154.1, read as the reverse complement.
TGATCATGTGAGCCTTCCGTTGTACATGCCTAGACTTGTTGCTGGACTTAGGCTCCTTAGCCTGGAAGATGGCACCACTATTATCATAATAGATGGTGATCGGGTCATCCGAACTAGGAACTACAGTTAGTCCTTGTAAGAATTGACGCATCCATATAGCTTCCTTCGGCAGGCCTCTGAATCGGCTAGTACCGACTCAAGTCGAAATCTGCTATAACATTTTGTTTTGGAGCTTTTCCAGCTGACCGCAGCGCCATTAAGAGTACACACGAATCCAGACTGAGATTTCGAGTCATCTCGATCCGTTTGGAAGCTAGCATCTGCGTAACCGGTTGCGCATAGCACAGTGTCACCTCCATAAGTCAATACCCAATCCTTAGTCCTCCGTAGGTACTTAAGGATATTCTTAACAGCTATCCAGTGTGTTTCACCTGGATTGCCTTGGTAACGACTTGTCATACTCCATGCATATGCCACGTCTGGACGTGTGCATATCATGGCATACATGATCGATCCTATAGCTGATGCATAAGGAATCCGACTCATGCGCTCGACCTCTTCCGATGTCTTTGGTGCCTGAGCTTTACTCAAATGCATCCCAGAGACCATTGGAAGGTTCCCCTTCTTTGAGTTGGTCATGCTGAACCTCTCAAGAATCTTATCTATATAAGACTCCTGACTGAGGGATAACATCCGTCGTGATCTATCTCTGTAGATACGGATCCCCAAAATTCTTTGTGCTTCACCCAGATCTTTCATCTGGAAATGGTTCTTTAACCAAACTTTTACCGAAGTTAAGAGATGTATGTCATTCCCAATCAAGAGTATGTCATCAACATACAATATTAGGAAGACAATCTTGCTCCCACTCGACTTGATATATAAGCATGGTTCCTTGACCGATCGAGTAAATCCATTCTCTTTTATCACCTGGTCGAACCGATGATTCCAACTCCGTGAAGCCTGCTTAAGTCCATAGATGGAACGCTTAAGCTTGCATACCTTCTTAGAATTTTTAGGATCAATGAAACCTTCGGGTTGTACCATGTACAACTCCTCCTCCAAATAACCGTTTAATAAGGCGGTTTTCACATCCATCTGCCAAATTTCATAGTCATGAAAAGCGGCAATCGCTAAGATTATCCGAATGGAACGCAGCATAACTACGGGTGCAAAAATTTCATCATAGTGCAATCCTTGCACTTGAGTGAAACCCTTTGCCATTTTTTTTTTATTTTTTTTTGATTTTTTCTAGTTCGTCTTGTATACTATCTGGTTGTCCCCTCTACAGAATGGCTTTATTTTATAAAGCCATTTGCACTGAAGAGGCCGAACCTTATCAGGTAAGTCAACCCGATCCCATACGTTATTCTCATACATAGAGTCCATCTCGGATTGCATGGCTTCAAGCCATAGCTTAGAGTCGGAACAGGTCATGGCACCTTTATAGGTAGCGGGTTCGTTACTCTCTAGTAGTAAAACGTCATCTCTCCCATTCTCCTCGACCATACCAATGTATCTGTCTGGAGGAATGGAGACTCTACCCGACCTTCTAGGTTCCTCAGGAATATTTACCGCAGCCGATGATGAAGGAACCGTTTCCTCCATTGGTTGCTCAGTTGTTGGTTCTTGAATCTCCGACAGATCGAAGGTTCCATTACTTGTCCTATTCTCGAGAAATTCTTTCTCTAAGAACATCGCACTAGCCGCAACAAAAACTCGATGTTCGGTAGGCGAGTAAAAGTAATGACCAAACATCCCTTTTGGATAACCAATAAAGTATGTCTTGACCGATCATGGGCCGAGCTTATCGTCAGGTCTCCATTTGACATAAGCCTCGCAGCCCCAAACCCGAATAAAGGACAAGTTAGGGACCGTTCCCTTCCATAGTTCATATGAAGTCTTGTCTACAGCTTTAGACGGACTTCGGTTAAGTATTAGAGCAGCTGACAAAAGAGCATATCCCCATAATGAGTCAGGCACAACCGTGTGATTCATCATGGATCGAACCATATCAAGGAATGTTCGATTTCTCCGTTCGGACACACCATTCAATTGTGGTGTTCTAGGTGGAGTTAACTGTAGTACTACACCACAGTCTTTAAGGTGTTGATCAAACTCATTCGAGAGATATTCGCCACCACGATCTGAACGTAGTGCTTTAATCTTTCTATCCAGCTGGTTTTCAACCTTATTCTGGAATTCCTTGAACTTGTCAAAGGACTCACTTTTATGCTTCATTAAGTAGACATACCCATATCTACTCAAATCGTCCGTGAAAGTGATAAAATATCTATAGCCATCTCAAGCGTTGATTGACATAGGTCCACACACATCAGTATGTATGAGTCCTAATAGGTCAGCAGCGCGCATTCCAACACTTTTGAAGGAAATTCGAGTCATTTTGCCTATGAGACATGATTCACACGTGCCAAAAGATTCATAGTCAAATGGGGAGATAGTCCCATTATCAATGAGCTTTTTCACGCGTTTTTCATTTATGTGTCCCATACGGCAATGCCATAGATAGGTTTGATCTTTGTCACCAACCTGTGCTTTCTTATTACTCACATGCATTATATCTGTGGTTTGATCTAAAACATATATTCCATTCATGGAAACAGCTTTACCATAAATCATATCGTTTAAAGAGAAAATACAGCTATTATCCTTTATTAAAAACGAAAAACCGTCCTTATCAAGTACGGAAACAGAAATAATGTTTTTCGACAAACTGGGTACATAGTAACAATTATTCAGCAATAACTCAAAACCACTAGGGAGTTGGATTACATATGTTCCCACTGAAACGGCAGCAACTCTAGCTCCATTCCCCACTCGCAAGTCCACATCACCCTTTGCGAGAGTTGTGATGCTTCTTAGGCCCTGCAAATGATTACACAGATGAGAACCACAACCAATATCTAGTACCCAAGTTCCGAAACTTGCATGGTTAATCTCAATCATATGAATAAAATATGACGTACCAACAGGAGTGACGCGGCCTGATTTTACGTCTTCAGCATACACGGGACAGTTCCGCCTCCAATGCCCAGTCTTGTGGCAATGGTGGCACTCCACGTATTCTTTGCTCTTTGTCTTGCCTTGTGAGCTACCGCTAGTCTCACCAGGCCCACTCTTGACCTTTCCTGGCTTTTTGAACTTTGGCTTCCCTACAGCTAGGTCAGCTTGAGCCTTGCCCTTACCCCTACCCTTGTTGTTAATCATGAGAACGTCCTGTTTCACGCTCCCACTCAATTTCAGATCACTCTCGGTCTGTACGAGAAGTGAGTGGAGCTGATGAAGACTTTTCTTCATATCATTCATATAGTAATTTGCCCTGAAAAGGGCAAAACCATCATGAAGTGAATGAAGCAGTCGATCAATAATGATCGTCTCATCGATTTTACAACCAAGAGCCTCCAGCTTCTCGACATTCTCGATCATAGCAAGAATGTGTGGGCTAACCGCTTGGCCCTTCTGGAGTTTCGCTTCAAAGAAGCGACAGGTATACTCATAGCTAACGATCCTCGGAGCTTTCGAGAACTCGTTAGAGAGAGTGGTGAAAATCTTGTTTGCACCCTGGGCTATGAATCGCCTCTGCAAATTGGATTCCATTGAAAAGATGAGTACGTTCTTTATCGCACCCGCCTCCATTACGAAATCACTATAAGCAAGTGATGCATTGGCTCCTGCATTGGGGCCTGGGTTAGTCGGTAGTGGCTCAGTCAAGTACTTGAGCTTACCGTCAGCAATGGCAGCATTCCGTAATGCCGCCTCCCAGTCCGCAAAGTTTGACCCATCATTCTTCAGTCGCGTGGACTGATTCATGTTGTCCATAAAGATCTTTAGCCAGGACTCGCGAGCGAGTGTAGCACTTGGCATTGGGTCGTCTGTACGTCCAGCCATTTGTTATTTTAGCAGTTATATCTTTATATAACGGATTCAAGAAACTGTGAAAAGAAGAAAAATTATGATAAGTTTCATCGTTTTTAAAATTAAGTCTAAATGCAAAAACTGTTTAATGCGATGACTCATGCATTTATACAATTGACCTCCCTCAAGAATTATGTAAATGATCCTAAGACTCAATTTCTGTAAATTGATAAGCCAACCTGTTGGCTAATTCTACTTTTAGAATTCTTAATCGATAAATTTCTGTAAATTCTATCTTTAGTCCATTATAATCCCGAGATATTACTCGGACTACAATGTTGAGGTAAAATAGGTCAACACTCACTACTTACCCAACGTAGAAGGGGTCATATTATGACTTCCGACGAAGAAGGGGTTCATAGTAGTTTTTCCTATAAAGACTAATCTCAATTTTCATTTTAGAGGAAGATCCCATCATCTTAAATTTAATTCATTTTAAGTGAACAAATTTCTAGCATTTCGTGAATGATTTAGACTAAGGTGATGGCCCTATGAACGAGTGACATCTGTATGTCTATGATGAAAATTCAAACTATATGAATCATTTTTCATGCATTTTAGGTGGTTTGGTTTAGGCGGAATATGATGCAATAATTTAACATGTGAATGAAAAGCAAAAGAATGAAAAATACGTAAACTATTACAACGGTCCTAGTGTGGCCTATCTACCAAAATGAACAGTAAATACAAGTTTGGAATCCATCCTAATGGACCCGAGAAGCTTGACTTTGTCTCATCTTGGTCCATGTAGCGGGAGTGAGCATCCGATCTCCATCTTTAGTCTTCTTAAATTACATTTTAAAATTACAAAATAAACCTATTTACATTCTAATTCCAAAAACATAATTAAAAGAAATAAAAGGGAGATTCGAGATCTCAAAAATACATCCAAACCATGTTTCCATCATTACGAAAACATGATTAACTAAGGCCACACTAGGTTTTACATTTTTCAACCAATTGCAAAAAACGTAAATAAAAACATTCATTCATTCATTCATTCGACAAAAATAAAATGCATCAACTATATAAATTAATTCTTCAAGACATAATTCTGTAATTATGTAGAGTAATTTATCCAAACCACCATTATATACGATCAAAATTATGTGACAATTCCTTAATTACCCACAACAATTTTAATCTTCCATAATCCATTTTATTTTAAACCTTTTTAAAATAATCGGGTATCATTATTGTGAACCTTTTCACAATAACAAACAAACATTATCTTTATAATGCCAAAAAAAAAAAACAAACAAAAAAAAATATTTTTTTTCCCGCACTGTTCACTGTTCACGCGAACAGTACCAGTGCAAAAAAAAAAAATTTATTTTCTCACGGTTTAACAAAAACCGAAACAAATAACATTAAAAATAAAAAAATACTGCTGCACAGCAATAAAAAAAACAGAATTTTATTTTTTTTTAAATGAACAGTAGCAGCACGTACTGCAAAAAAAATTTCGGTGTTGACAATATTGCTAGATCGGTACAAAATTCAATATCTAATCGTTATTAAATATTGATTCAAACTAGATTATTCAATTTAACCTTTTAAAATGAACATCTAAATCATGATTAAATCGATTATCCATATATTCATTTAATCACAATCGCTTTGAACATCATTAAAATTGAATCATTATACAAAAATTATCAATTTAAAACAATGAGTCCGAAAACAATAACAACAACAAAAACAAAACAATTCCATCTTATTTTAATTTAATCCTTATCAAATTAAAACAAGTACAAATTTATTATATTGAATTTTAACCTTTTAAAATAACAATATCAATAAATCAACAAAGGAAAAACAAGACCTAAAAAAAAAATTCACACGGCCCAAAAAAAAAAAAAACAGCCGTAACATAAAATTTTTTTTTCGGTATTTCCATAATTTATTTTTTTTCTCAAATTTATATTTCATAAAATGAAAAACATATAATATAATTTTGTAGCCTTATGCTCTGATACCACTTGTGGGAAATAACTGTTTACATCCCCTTAAAATTTAGGATTATAACAAAATTATAGAATATGAATTGCGAGTCATTAATATGAAAACGATATAAAATATAGAGAAAACGAATTGAACCTTTGGTCCTAGCAAAATTCGGCCTAAGAACAGATATCAAAGTAGATATCCTCCTAATCGTCTCACCCAAGATTGATCGAGAAATGCCCTTCTCCTTTGCTAGAAAGATAATTAAAAGTTACTGTTAATTAACTTTTAGGTTTTTGTGTTTTGTGTGATGGAGGCACAAGTGAGTGTTGAAAATTAGGTTAGAATTTCTCTCCTCTTCCTATCCTTTGCACGGCACTCCTAGGTCTTATATGAGGAGATTTAGTCTCCTCAAATAACTACCCATTGACCGGAAAAACCGAGTGTATCTGGACACTTTGTTTCGGTCATTTTAGCTTCCAATATAATGTAATATATTATAATCGTCATATGTCAAGGACCGACATTATAATACAACATTAATTATAAATATCCGTATATTTATAATTTGCCAATTAATTATAACGGTTTATGTTTAATTAGCTTACATTATATATTACAACTAAATATAACATTTTATATTTAATTACGAATTACAGTTAATTCGTCTTAGCTAACATTATTTAATCAGTATTAAATAATTATATCATCATCACATTGACTAACTTTTTAGTCAAAAACACTGACTAACCTTTTAGTCATTTAATCAGGCATCAATATGATTATTTTCTCAAATAATCACATCTCTCAATCACATCCTTTAGGTGTGACTTTTAGGGACCAGTTGATCACCGCCATCTGTATGACAATAACGTCAAACTTATCTAGCAAGCCAACCGTTATCGATAAACGTTAATCAACTGATTATAATACAAAGTATACCCTGTGAACCTATAGAGATTTATTTATGTTATTGCACTAACTTTGGAGGACACTGGCTCTAACACTTGTGTGTTATCATTTGGTGGGAACTGGGAGGATAAGCTAGATTTGATCGATTTCATGTACAATAATAGTTATCAAACAAGGATTGGGATGGCACAATTTGAGGCATTGTATGTGAGGAGATGTAGGAGTCCAGTATGTTGGGATGATAGCTCTAAGGTTGTGTAACTAGGGCCACAGATGGTTCAGGACATGATTGAGCAAGTGAAAGTGATTCGCCAAAAGATGAAAGTAGCGCAGGATCGCCAGAAGAGTTATGCAGATCTTCATCGTCGAGATATTGAGTTTCAGGTGGGTGAAAAAGTTCTCTTAAAAGTGTCACCTATGCGCGGGGTGATGATCTGGCAAGAGGGGCAAGTTGAGCCAAAATTTTATTGGCCCTTACGAGATTCTTGATCGTATTGGTGAGGTAGCATATCGTTTAGCCTTGCCACCCGCTCTTGATCGGGTGCACAATGTATTTCATGTGTCGCAGCTGCGGAAGTATTTTAGTGACCTGTCCCATGTTTTGGAAGCCGAGAATATTGAGCTGGATGAGGCACTTACTTATGTTGAGGTGCCAAAGGAGATATTAGATTGGAAGGTGCGCACAACAAGGAATGGGGAGACAGCCCTCTTTAAGGTGTTATGTTCCAACAATAACGTGGAGGAAGCGACTTAGGAGGCGGAAGATTCCATGAGGGAACGGTTTCCGCATCTTTTTGAGTAGGTATCTCCCCGTAACCTTATTCTTTAAGGGGGGGTAGGAGATAATCGCGTCATGTGTTTTTTTTTGAAGTTTTAGGTTAGTTTCTTAATGATTAGTTTTGTTGATGGTAGTTTCGGCGTCGTGGGTTGTGGTAGTGTTATGTGACACGTTATTTTGTTGTTATGTGTTGTCGTTGTGTTGTTGATTGTATTAGTATGGGTTGTGGACTTCGAGCACGAAGTTCGTTCTTAAGGAGGGAATAATGTAATATTTTGTATTCTGACTACCTAGTATTCGGTCGAGTGGAGGGTGTGCTCGGACGAGTTGGGCGCATTCGGCCGAGTGAGTTTATTGGTCAGTTAGGCAGCCTTCTGCTTAGGTGTAGACCTGGCAAAAGCAACCCGACCCGATTGACCCGACCCGAATGACCCGACCCGTGACCCGAAATTGACCCGAACTACAACACCCGAATGTGACCCGAAACCCGAGTAGACCCAACCCGACCCGAACATGACCCGATCTTTCTTGACCCGTAACTGACCCGACCCGAAAATAACCCGATCCAAAACCACTTAACCCGAAAATGACCAGGTAAAACATAACTTTAATTGAACCGAAAAGACTTAAAATCGCCTTTTGTCTCTTATTCTTTGACCCGAAAATGACCCGACCCGGTTGACCCGAAACGGACTTGAAACAAACCCGAAACCCGAAATGACCCGACCCGACCCGAATTAACCCGAAATCAACGAAATACCCGAACTGACTCGACCCGAACTGGCCCGACCCGAACCCGACCCGGTTGACCCGTTTGCCAGGTCTACTTAGGTGGCACTCGATCGAGTGTTGTATGCAGTCGGTCGGGTACAGTGTACTTGATCTAGTGTTTCTTGCACTCGGACCGAGTGCACTGGTCTGTCGTGTTTTTCGAGCGGTTTTGCTTTACGATGATTAAGGCCCTGTTCTTGCCAGCTTAATTTCAGCTCATTTCAATTCAGTTCAGTTCAGTTCTATTCAGTTCAGTTCAGCTCAGTTCCCTTCAGTTCAGCTCCATTCAGTTCAGTTCAGTTCAGTTCTATTCAGTTCAGTTCAGCTCAGCTTCATTCAGTTCAGTTCAGCTCAGCTTCATTCAGTTCAGTTCAGCTCCACTAAATTCAGCTCACTTCAGTTCTACTCATCTTAAACTTAAATTTTTTTATTAATATTAATATTACTTATTATTATTATTTTATTACTATTATTACTATTATTATTATAAATTAAATAATACTCCCTTCAACTCATAATTATCCCTCGTTATAACTTTGACCATAAATAAGTGTTAAAATATAAAAACTTAGACGTTATAACAAAAAACATTTACATTCATCATAAAAATAAAATTGGAAACATATTTTTTAAATGGAAAAAAAATTGAATATAAATGAAGAGAAATCAAGTCAAAGTGTCGTCTCAAAAACTATGCAATACAAAATACGAAAATTATTATGAACTGGAGGGGAATATTCTATTAATAGCAACTATTATTAATATTACTATTATTATTTATTATAATAATAATTAAAATTACTATTATTATTATTATTATTATTATTATTATTTTATCAAGCTCAAAGCACAATTTAAAAAAAATTAGTGGTAAACCGAGAAACTACCAGGGTCCTCCTCCTCCTCCTCTTATTGTTATTACTACTATTATTACTATTATTATTGTTTTTATAATGAATTATTGTTTTTATAATGAATGTTATGACTATCAAAATCAATCATATTAATATTAATACTACTATTACTATTTACTAATATTATTACTAAGACTAATGATAACAACTAATAATATTTTTATCATTATCAATATCATTATGATAACAACTACTCCCTCCATTCAACTTTTATCTTCTCATTTCAATATAATACTCCTCAAATATAGTGGAGAAATGAGAAGATAAAAGTTGAACGGAGGTAGTAATAATCATAATTATTATTGTGGTTGTTGTTATTATTATATTTATTATTATAATTATTATTATTTTTTTTTTTTTATGTAATGCGCGCAGATTTCATTAAAATAAAATGAAAAGTTTACATGAAGTTGGTGGGGAGCCGAGAGACAATCTGGGCCCCCACTCCCTTAGCTATAGCAAAACTAAGCCTAGCAAAAATATAAGCGGCCACCCGAGCCCCAGCATCCTGAGATACCGAGAATTTCTGGAGCCGCTTGAGCAAGTCAACATCATCCGAGCCCAGCTCCCCAAGCGAAGAGAAAGAGAAGGGTAGGAAACCATATCCAACAGCCGCGCATAAATCCCCATACTTAGCACATTTGCGCTGAGCAGCATCAGCGACAACCCGTCCCGGCACAAAATCGGACATCCCAGTCTGAGTCAAGGGGGAAGACCCTGTCAAATCAACACACACATCACGCCCTCTATCCCAGGAATAAAGAAGCAAATCCGCAGGATGAAGAGATCTGTCGTGCCCGTCAACCAAACCGATATCAACCTCCTTACCCGCAGAAATACCAGACCTATAACAGATGTCAAATAAGGTGTCACGAACGAGGTTATGTCGATGCTTAACCCCCACAGTACCAGCACAAGAAACAGCGTGGTCCCCATACACATCATCAGTAAAAACCCGAGAGCAAGCAGGACAAGGCCTAGATACCGCGAATAACGGAACACCGAGGCGATACCCCAGCGCACAACGGTAAGTCCTCCTGTTCATAGTCTGACCCAACCCAGAGATAGGAACCGCACGCAACCAATCAGAGGAGTGGGCACCCTGTTGAGACTTCCACAATGCAAGCTGACGCGGTGTCAAAGAGAAAACAGATTCTGAATAAGCAGCAACCGTCGCGAAATATATATCTGCCAATTTCTTCATAAGTTTAGGGGCAGCGATTTCACTCGGATCACGTAAAAAATCAGAACCTGTAGTCTCCGAAAACACCCGCAAGGCATCGTCAAAAGTAGGACCAGCACATACAATACCAGAAGGCCGCAGGAGCGTAGCCTGCAAAACTGCATACTGCAAACGGGAAGCCAGAAAAGCATAGTGTAAAACATCCCCCGCAGCATAAACACCGAGTCCACCCAAATGAAAAGGGAAAGTGGCAAGGCGCCACTGTCAATCCCCCAAAACCAGGCCCAGACGCGGTGACAATACGTTTCAAGCTAGAACGAAGCGCTGCATCAAAGCGAAGATGGACAGACCCAAAGACCCCCGGGGAGCAAGTACGGAGGGAAAAATAGAGTTTAGAAATACCAGTACAGGCCCGAAGCAGAAGCAACTCACATTGCGGGTCCTCAATCCTCGCGACTAAGTCCATAAGCTCAACGGTCTTAGTCACTCTCCTCGCCACAAGCTCACTGCCAAAAATGGGACAAGTACTGACAGGTCCACCCAAAACAGAGACACCACGCAAGGGCCGAGCAATAGAAGGGGGGAAAACACCGGGTAGCCGACTCCGAGGATCCTCAATAGGCCAAAAGACCTCAGTCTTAGCCACATTAAGATGGAGACCGAAACGAGGCCCATCTGCCATAATCAAATCCAAAACTCTCCCCACCTCTAAAGTGTCCCCAACAATGGTGCCATCATCCAAATACCATGCTTGCAAAGTAAGATCAAAGGAATCCCGGATGTTGCACACTAGGGGATGCAAAACCAAAGCGAAAAGCAAAGGCCCTAAAGGATCACCCTGCTGGACACCCTGACAAGACCACAAACAATGCTCCCCATAATAAAGACGGGCAGGGCTAGAGTAACAAAACTCCACCCAACGGGAAAGAACCGGACAACGACGGCGGACTTCCTGTAGCATAGTCACACGATCAACAAGATTGAAAGCATTTTGGAAATCAACTAGCAACATAGACAGTCCCACATCACCACCACGGGCCTCAATGAGCCGGTTCAAGGCATGCAAGATAGCCTCTCCTCCACCGGACACCCCAACCCCAAACTGAAGGCCAGCAAAATAAGCAGACAAAGAAGGACTAAACAGACAAGCACCAGCCTTAGAGACAAGACGTCTCCAGACAGTGCCAACAGCGATAGGGCGAACACCCCCGCCTGGTTTAACCAGCGGCGTGAGCGGAGCACTAGCAATGTACTCACCAAGGGCTACAGGGCACCGGCCCTCCAGAAAAAGATTAACCACCCTAGTAATAGAAGCAATCAAATCATCCGAGACAGCCACAGCAGCACCACTCAAACAGTCCAGAAGGTGTTGGGCACGAAGTCCATCCCTCCCGCAAGATGTGCCACGCGGGAAACCACGAATCATATCCAAAACACTGCCGAAGAGGCAACAAGAGAATGATGATCCACAGGCAAAGGAGGCAATGAAGGAGAAGGGGCGACAGGATGCTTCTCACGCAAAGCACCAAGAGTGGCATCAGTGTATGGGGCGACGCCGGAGGAAGAAAGCACCCTTATTATTATTATTATTATTTTTTTTTTTTTTTTTTTTTTTTTTTTTTAATAAGAAGCGCGCAGCTTTCATTAAAATAAAATTTAAAGTTTACAAGAAGTTGGCGGGGAGCCGAGAGACAATCTGGGCCCCCACCCCCTTAGCTATAGAGAAACTAAGCCTAGTAAAGATATAAGCGGCCACCCGAGCCCCAGCATCCTGAGATACCGAGAATTTCTGGATCCGCTTAAGCAAGTCAACAGCATCCGAGCCCAGCTCCCCAAGCGAAGAGAAAGAGAAGGGTAGGAAACCATAGCCAGCAGTCGCGCATAAATCCCTATACTTAGTACATTTGCGCTGAGCAGCATCAGCAACAACCCGTCCCGGCACAAAATCGGACATCCCAGTCTGAGTCAAGGGGGAAGATCCTGTCAAGTCAACACACACATCACGCCCTCTGTCCCACGAATAAAGTAGCAAATCCGCAGGTCGAAGAGATCCGCCATGCCCGTCAACCAAACCGATATCAACCTCCTTGCCCGAAGAAATACCAGACCTATAGCATATGTCGAATAAGGTGTCACGAACGAGGTTATGCCGATGCTTAACCCCCACAGTACCAGTACAAGAAACAGCGTGGTCCCCATACACATCATCAGCAAAAACCCGAGAGCAAGCAGGACAAGGCCTAGATACCGTGAATAACGGGACACCAAGGCGATACCCCAGCACACTACGGTAAGTCCTCCGGTTCATAGTCTGACCCAACCCAGAGATAGGAACCGCGCGCAACCAATCAGAGGCGTGGGCACCCTGCTGAGACTTCCATAACGCAAGCTGACGCGGTGTCAAAGAGAATACAGATTCCGCAGTAGCAGCAATCCTCGCAAAATATATATCTGCCAGTTTCTTCATAAGTTTAGGGGCAGCGATTTCACTAGGATCACGTAAAAAGGAAGAACCTGTAGTCTCAGAGAACACCCGCAAGGCATCGTCGAAAGTAGGACCAGAATCCACAATACCTGAAGACCGAAGTAGCTTAGCCTGCAAATCAGCAGACTGCAAACGGGACGCTAGAAAAGCATAATGAAAAACATCCCCGGCAGCATAAACACCGAGCCCACCCAGATGAAAAGGGAAAGTGGCAAGGCGCCACTGCCAATCCCCAAAACCAGGCCCAGACGCGGTGACAATACGTTCCAAGCTAGAACGAAGTGCTGCATCAAAACGAAGATGGACAGACCCAAAGATCCCCGGGGAACATGTACGGAGGGTAAAGTAGAGCTTAGATATACCCGTACAAGCTCTAAGCAGAAGCAACTCACATTGCGGGTCCTCAATCCTAGCAACTAAATCCATCAGCTCGATGGTCTTAGTCACTCTCTTCGCCACAAGCTCACTGCCAAAACTAGAGCAAGTACTGACAGGCCCACCCAAAACAGAAACACCACGCAAAGGCCGAGCAATGGAAGGAGGGAAAACACCAGGGAGTCGACTCCGGGGATCCTCAGTAGGCCAAAAAACCTCAGTCTTAGCGACATTAAGATGGAGACCAAACTGAGGACCATCAGCCATAATCAAATCCAAAACCTTCCCCACCTCCAAAGTATCCCCAACAATGGTGCCATCATCCAAGTACCAAGCTTGCAAACTCAAATCAAAAGAATCCCGTATCTTGCACACCAAGGGATGCAAAACCAAAGCGAAAAGCAAGGGTCCCAAAGGATCACCCTGCTGGACTCCCTGACAAGACCACAAAGAATGTTCCCCATAATAGAGACGGGCAGGACTAGAGTAACAAAACTCCACCCAACGGGAAAGAATCGGGCAGCGACGGCGAACTTCCAAAAGCATGGTTACACGATCAACAAGGTTGAAAGCTATCTGGAAGTCAACCAGCAACATAGAAAGCCCCACATCGCCACCACGAGCCTCAATGAACCGATTCAAGGCATGTAAGACAGCCTCTCCTCCACCGGACACCCCAACCCCAAACTGAAGACCAGCAAAATAAGAACACAAAGATGGACCAACCAAACAAGCACCTACCTTAGAAACAAGACGTCTCCAGACGGTGCCAACAGCAATAGGACGAACACCACCACCAGGTTTAACAAGTGGCGTGAGTGGAGCGCTGGCAATGTACTCACCGAGAGCTGGTGGACATCTGCCCTCAAGAAAAAGATTGACCACTCTAGTAATAGAAGCGATCAGATCATCAGAGATAGCTACAGCAGCGCCACTCAAGCAATCCATGAGGTGTTGGGCACGAAACCCATCCCTCCCACAAGAAGTGCCACGTGGGAAACTACGAATCATATCCACAACCACAGCCGAAGAGGCAATAAGAGAATGATGGTCCACAGGCAAAGGAGGCAAGGAAGGTGATGGGGCGGCCGGGTGCTTCTCTCGCAAAGCACCAAGAGTGACATCAGAATAGGGGGCTACGCCAGAGGAAGAAAGCACCCTAACAGCAGCAGTATAGTGGCCATCACAAATCTTCCGCCGACATTGGCGGAGGTTAAGCTCACTCAAATCTAGGTCCTCCTCCACATGAAACGAAGGAGGAACCTCAGCCAAACACTCCCGCAAAAGCTGCAAACCCCCTCCAGGTACCCCCCAAGCAAGAATAGCCCTGGTAATACTCTCCTCCTGACGCTGTCGCCTAATAGCAGTCCTACACTCAAGATTACTCCGAGGAGCGAAGGTCTTAAGCAGACAAAGAGGCAACACAAGCATACGAACCCAGCAGGAAAGGTCACCAGGAGAGTCAGCCACATCATCCAAAACCCCCTTCAAAACCCGAGCAAACCCAAGCCGACACTTAGGAGGAATAGATTTCACGGTGCGAAGGCCCATAGATAATAAACAATCAAGAGAAGATATAGACCACTGAACAAGCTCAACCCCATCATCAGAAGAAAGAACCGAGGGAGACGGAGCCGAAGGTCGAGGGATACCATGAATAATAAAGCTGACGATACCATCGCCACAATCCGGAGACGCAACAATATCACCCCGACTATGCCGACATCTAGAGCGAAAAGTGTGGGTTTTAAAGCACTCTCCACACAACCAAAGCCCCATCCGCTTTAAAGTAATCTCGGCATTAGAGAAAACCGTCAGACTATCAGTAAGAGTTTGACGCGTAAGACCCATAGCACCGTCAATACAATGTCTATCCTGGAAATGCTTGCGCCAGGCAGCCTTAGTAAGGCCCCTACCACCTCCATTCGGACACCCATGAATACAAGAAAAAGGACAAGAAACCCGTACTAAAGGCATGATACAAAAAAAGGAAAATATTACCTAATATTTTAATGGAAACCCTAATGCTTCCCATGCAAGGCTACGGCACGGCAACAACACACGGCCAACACTAGCCACAGCCAGCAGACCACCGCGACCCATAACCCACGACGACCCATAAACTGCCACCACAACGACCAACACAGCCAGCCGCACGGCAGACACCACCAAACACAACCACCGACGCCGACGCGATGAAAAACACAAAAGTCGTGCGTGGTGTTTATAGCTAGGTCAAAGACGGCGGAAGAGAGGCCACGAGCAACAGCCACCCAAGGACAACCGTCGGCCACCGCAGTAGAAAAACAAACACCAAAGAAACCCGAAAAACACCCAAATAAAACAAAACAGAGGAGAACCAACGCAACCCACGGCTTGCCGATGACGTGAGGTCCGGTGGCAGGCGACGGGCGGTTAGGAACGGCGACGTCGACGCGCTACAAACACAGGACGGTGGCCGGCGACACTCTCTGCTCACAAAACACCCTCCCCTCACTCACGCTCCTGTCAATATACGAACACAGGGTGGCCGGTGATGGAGAAGGTGACCGGTGATGGAGAAGGTGGCCGGTGATGGGGAAGGTGGCCGCTGAGGCACCGAGGAAGGTGGCCACAACAAACCCTAATCGCCAAAATCGCACTCCCTCTCGCACGTCCGTGTATATTATTATTATTATTATTATTATTATTATTATTATTATTATTATTATTATTATTATTATTATTATTATTATTATTATTATTATTATTATTATTATTATTATTATTATTATTATTATTATTATTATTATTACTATTATTACTATTATTATTATTATTATTATTATTATTATTATTATTATTATTATTATTATTATTATTATTATTATTATTACTATTTTTCAGCTCAGTTCAGCTCCAATAAGCTTATTTCAATTCAGCTTTATTCAGTTCAGTTCAGTTCGACTCCATTCAGTTCAGTTCAGTTCAGTTCATCTCCATTCAGCTCAGTTCAGCTCAGTTCAGTTCAGTTCAGCTCTATTAAGTTCAGTTTAGTTCAGTTCAGTTCAGCTCAAAAAAGTCATAAAGAATAGGGCCTAAGAGATATAAACTCATTCCTTCAGCTAATTACATTTTTAACACTAAAACTCTCTTAAACTCTGTCAAGAACTCTCTTAATCATCTTATATCATCAGAAGGCTTGGAGGGTGGATTGCTAGTTCGTCGTATTTCTTTCCTTGCATCGATCTTGTTGTAAGTAACCCTGTCTTTATTTGATATAGTCTTTGTAGGTAGCTTTTGAACCCTAGTCAGAATTAGGGGATGGGATTCTAGAATAGTTGTTGATTGAGATTCTTGATTGTTTAATAGGGGGAGAATTTATAGAAGATGAATTCTGATTTTTATTGCTTGTTGCGGAAATTGCAAAAAAGGTAGGGTTTCCCTACTCAATGCCTTGTATGTTAATCGATATTATAAATATTGATGATTTTTTTTGGTGATATTGTTGGCTATGATTTTTGTTGTTGTTGGTATTGTGATCTGGATGATTGATGATGGTGATGGTGATGATGGTGGTGATGGTGTTGTGATGATATACTACGTTGGTGGTCCGATCGGGAGACTGTTCCACATCCCGAGTTCACCTCTCGGGGCTCTCTTGCCACGAGAGGGATGTCCACATTAATATTCCAGGTACTCTCGTTGCGATGAGAAGGGCTTTGGATGTCCAGTGCTGCGGTCTGGCATCGATAGATGGTACGACGGTCAGGACTACGGTCTAACAAATATGAAGGCAAAGAAACCAAAGCAAATTTCAGGTCAGTTTAACAAGATTGGAGAAAACCACTCAAATGATGATAGATGAGCTTAAGATGAGATTTCATGAGCTCCTCAAGAATAATAATGATGATGATGATGACAGGAAATGGATGAGATACCTTATATTTGATTATACGGTTCATTGAGATTTTGAGATAAAAGAATCAGTCGATTAAAAGTGTGAGGAAGAAGATGAATTATGTTTGTTTCCCCTTTTCAATTAGTTTATTGTAATAGATAGGGACCTTATCAGATAGGGGCCTTATCTAAGTTTGGTTGGGTTGTTTTTTTATTTGATTGGATTACTCATTTCCCTTACTACTAAGAGAGTAAAAATTCTCTTGGTTTTCCCGTCTAAAAAGTCTTCTTCTCTGTTGGGCTTTTTTTTTTTTAAGTTGTCACTACATGTAGTCCACCTTATTTTACCTAATTAGTGAAAGCAAACTACAACTAGCCCACTATATTTGTGTAACTTTATACTCCATATCCGCTATAATATTTGTTAACATTTTTTTATCGTCCACCCGGTAATGTGTGGTCACTTATTTATTTCCAAAATTAATAGAGTGTGGAATGTTTTATAATCTTTAAAACATTTATGTAACTTTTTTTATTTATAAAAGTAAAAAATATTTTAATAATTCGCGCGTAAATCGTTCTTTTAGATGTCTGTTGTACTGTTTTTATCGACCAGACTTCTTTAAAAGGTAAAGTAGAGTTCGAATTAAATTTTTAATCTAACATAATTATTAATGTCAGAAATGCATTATTTTTAATAGTACTAATAGGTTAAGATAAAAAATATTTTTATTTAAAGTGTATTCTGTTGGTAGTAAACTTTCTTTTTCTACCTAATACTACTATTTCTATACTTCGTAAATTTTAACATTAAATTAAATGTACAATTAATTTATGTAAAAAAAAATTGATTTAGGATATCGGTATATTATAATATCTAAAAAGTATCATGCTTTGGCACGGGATGCAATGCACATTAGTATATCACTAGTCTTAAACCCGTGCAAATTGCACGGGTTTGTATTTCAAACATTACTATTGTAAAAGGTTTATAAATATGATTGAGTTTTGCATGAAGTTTTATTTAAGAATTTAACTTTGAATTATAAATAACATACTCTGTATGTAATTAGGAGATTCTAAATGTTTGGCGTACTTAAGATATAAGCATTATGTTTGATACTCCGAGTACTCGTTGAAATATGGTCTATCATCTTGATAGCTATGCCAGTTCCTAATTGACATGCTAATCAAGAGGTTGAATAATACCACCATAATATAAAATAAAATGATTTTTTTAGTGAATATTATAAAAGTTAATGCATTTTTAGGTTATATGTGTGAATAATAAGGTTAAACAATGAAGCACATAACAATTAAAATTTGAATCCGTCCAAATTTTCCAAGTTCAAGTTTGACGAATCTAGACTTGGGACCAATTGGGTCGAAATAACCCGTTAATTAAAGTAAAACCCCACTCGACCCGTTGTGTGAAGGGTAAGTTTATCTTAAATGTGAATTTAAGACATATAAGTCACTAATTTCATTCAAAAAATAATTATATAATCTATTTAAAGATAAAAAATAACACATACTATTAGTTACAGTGACTTTTATATCATTTAATATCTTAAAATAATTATTAAAAAGACTTTATATTTATAATTGTTTCAATGTAAGAAATGTATGAGATGAATATGATTAAATTATTAATATATATTTAATAAAGTTTTTATTAACAATTTTTAAAATGGCGTCAGAAACTCATTTTGACCAGTATATATGCTTATCCTAAACCGAGTCGTAACTTACATGTCTTCTAACCCGACCCATATAATTTAATATAGGACGATAATTATATATTTACATGCGCATAGATAACACTTATCATTAAGTCTCCCCTTAAGTCTGTTTTATGCTTAAGACAAAATTATTATCTATCATAAGTTTAAGACGGGTTAAGTATATTACTATATAAAAATGTATAGGGAAAAATAATATACTTGTCTTATGTACAGAAATGGTGTGATTTGAGCCGTTTTAATATTAAGACGGATAATATCATATTCAATAAGAATTTGTAAATACATATATACATTATAATTATAATAATAAAAAAATAGGGCTTATGGAGCGAGCAAAATACGTATGTTAACATAATGTATAAGTAAACAATCACTATTACTATTTGGGCCAAATTAGTTTTTTATCCATTGGAAGCCCTAAACCCACCTTATTATTAAAAAAATAAATCACTCAACCATTCTTTTCATTCTATCACCCTCATTTTCTCACCCTCACACTGTCTAAAGTTTGTCATTGATCTTCCTCTCACTCGTTCATCATTATCATCATCACGATCCATATTCATCACACTCTTTGATCTATTTTAATTTTAGTTCACAATATAAAAAGTTTCCCCATATATGCTTGTTAATATAAAAGGTATTACCTGATTTTAAGAAGATTTGCCGGATTTGATATTGTAAGCTAGTTCTATTACTATGTTTCTACTGTGTATTTTTAAAAAGATCTTCATATTTAATATTTTTTTCTTAGTATATTTTCAGATTACCCCATTGGATTTTCTAGTTTTACATAAGTTTTTTGTAAAGCAAATCAAGGCCCATGCAAAAAAAGAGTATAATAAATTTGTATGTTTGACTTTATTTTCTAGTGATTGTATGTTTGACTTTATTTTCTACTTATTTTCTACGGGTTAAATATATTTTCTACTGATCCCTTGATCCCTTCAACTCCACTCTACCCTATCAAATTTTGTACAATATTCATGTATGAACATCTAATTGCAATTTTCTCTCAATAAATAAGTGAAAATATATTCATGTGTTATCTTGTTTGATCCGTCTTTATAAGTACATTATAAATATCTAACTTTTATAATTTTTGCAAATACGAAGCTAACGATATTTACCGCATAAAATACGCGTTACCAAACGTGAAAAAGTAAAGAGGTAAAGTGGAGTTGAAGGGAGGACGTATTTACTACTTTGTGAAATTTAAAATAACAATATAATGAGATTATAGTAATATAGTGTGTTTTTTTTAGTTTGATACAGTATATTTATTAAAATTGATATTGTAGATTTGATTTTTGAGTTGGTGATTTTTTTATAATCAAGTTAACAATGAGGATTATTACTTTTATTTAATTTAATTAATGTATAATTCACATCAATCATATCTTACTAATTTGTTAGATTAAGGCCCTGTTCTTTCTGACTTTTTAGAGCTGAACTGAACTAAATAGAGTTGAACTAAATTGAACTAAGCTGAACTAAAAGGAGCTGAACTGAACTGAACTGAATGGAGCTAAACTGAACTGAACTGAATGAAACTAAACTGAAATAAGCTTATTAGAGCTGAACTGAGCTGAAATAATAACAATAACAATAACAATAACGATAACAATAACGATAACGATAATGATAACGATAACAATAACAATAACAATAACAATAACAATAACAATAACAATAACAATAACAATAACAATAACAATAACAATAACAATAACAATAACAATAACAATAACAATAACAATAACAATAACAATAACAATAACAATAATAAGAATAATAATAATAATAATAATAATAATAATAATAATACTAATAATAATACTAATAATAATACTAATAATAATAATAATAATAATAATAATAATAATAATAATAATAATAATAATAATAATAATAATAATAATAATAATAATAATAATAATAATAATAATAATAATAATAATAATAATAATAATATTTTGAACGAGAGAGGGCGATTACGCGTTTAGGCGATTAGGAGCGTTAGGCGATTAGGGCTCTTGTCTGTCTGCCTTGCTGCGGCCGTCGTGGTTGTCTCACCACACAATATTCCGGCCAGGCCAATCCGGTCGTCGGCGTTTGTGGTGGTTGCCGGTTTGATAGGGCGGGAGAGATGGGTGGGTTTTGCCCGTAACAGGAATTCGTCGAACGCTACTGCCAAAGAGGGCCACCTCGCGGACCACCCTATCCATCCCTGCCACCCAGACCTCACGTCGCCGGCCAGGGTGGTTTTGCTCGGGGCTTTTTGGCGTTGGTGGTTTCTTGTCCTTGGCATTGCGGGTGTTCCTGTTTTGCGAGCGTCGGCGGCGGTGTCTGTGTCTTCCTCCATTCTTGGCCTGCGTGTGGGACCTTTGTGTGGGGTTGCTGTCGGAGATTCGCCGTCGGTGGGTGGATAGTTCTGTGCCGCCACAATTAGGGTTTGTTTTTGTTACTTATTTTTGGTTTTGTGCGTTTTTTTTTCCTCTTTTTGGTGGTTGGTGGGGCTGCTGTTTCATGCCGGTGGGGCCGCCTCTCCGGTGGTGTTGATCCGGTGGAGCCTTTCGGTGGTGTGGGTCAGGTGGTAGCGCGGTGTATGTGCCTTCGGTGGTGTATGTGCTTTCGGTGGGTATGTGCAGCCGCATGGATACATGCACGTGAGTTTTGTTATTTGTTTTTGTTTTAGTGTGTGGCTTGTGCCTTGTCAGTTTCTTTGTCATGCCTGCTTTAGTCCGGTTCCATTGTCCTTTCTCGTGTATTCATGGGTGTCCGGATGGTCGTGGTAACGGCCTTACTAAGGCCGCCTAGATAAAGCATTTTCAGGATCGGCATTGTATTGATGGTGCTATGGGTCTGACCCGTCAAACTCTTTCTGATAGTCTGACGGTTTTCTCTAATGCCGAGATTACCTTGAAGCGAATGGGGCTTTGGTTGTGTGGGGAGTGTTTTAAAACCCATACCTTTCGCTCTAGGTGTCGGCATGGTCGGGGTGACATAGTTCCGCCTCCGGATTGTGGCGATGGCTTCGTTAGTTTTTTTATTCATGGTATTCCTAGACCTTCAGCTCCGTCTCACTCGGTTCTTTCATCAGATGATGGGGTTGCGCTTGTTCAGTGGTCTGTATCTTCGCTTGATCGTTTATTTTCTTTGGGCCATCGCACCGTGAAATCTATTCCTCCTAAGTGCCGTCTTGGGTTTGCTCGGGTTCTGAAGGGGGGCTTGGATGATGTGGCTGACTCTCCTGGTGATCTCTCCTGCTGGGTTCGTTTGCTTGTGTTGCCTATTTGTCTGCTTAAGACCTTCGCTCCTCGGAGTAATCTTGAGTGTAGGACGGCTGTTAGGCGACAGCGTCAGGAGGAGAGTATTACCAGTGCTATTCATGCTTGGGGGGTGCCTGGAGGGGGGTTGCAGCTTTTACAGGAGGGTTTGACAGAGGTTCCTCCTTCGTTTTGTGTGGAGGAGGATCTGGATTTGAGTGAGCAAAACCTCCGCCAGTGTCGGCGGAAGATTTGTGATGGTCATTATACTGCTGCTGTTAGGGTGCTTTCTTCCTCTGGCGTCGCCCCATACACTGATGCCACTCTTGGTGCTTTGCGTGAGAAGCATCCTGTCGCCCCATCTCCTTCATTGCCTCCTTTGCCTGTGGATCATCATTCTCTTGTTGCCTCTTCGGCAGTGGTCTTGGATATGATTCGTGGTTTCCCGCGTGGCACTTCTTGCGGGAGGGATGGACTTCGTGCCCAACATCTTCTGGACTGTTTGAGTGGTGCTGTTGTGGCTGTCTCAGATGATTTGATCGCTTCTATTACTAGGGTGGTTAATCTTTTTCTGGAGGGTCGGTGCCCTATAGCCCTTGGTGAGTACATTGCTAGCGCTCCGCTCACGCCGCTTGTTAAACCAGGCGGGGGGGTTCGCCCTATCGCTGTTGGCACTGTATGGAGACGTCTTGTCTCTAAGGCTGGTGCTTGTCTGGTTGGTCCTTCTTTGTCTGCTTATTTTGCTGGCCTTCAGTTTGGGGTTGGGGTGTCCGGTGGAGGAGAGGCTATCTTGCATGCCTTGAACCGGCTCATTGAGGCCCGTGGTGGTGCTGTGGGACTGTCTATGTTGCTAGTTGATTTCCAAAATGCTTTCAACCTTGTTGATCGTGTGACTATGCTACAGGAAGTCCGCCGTCGTTGTCCGGTTCTTTCCCGTTGGGTGGAGTTTTGTTTCTCTAGCCCTGCCCGTCTTTATTATGGGGAGCATTGTTTGTGGTCTTGTCAGGGTGTCCAGCAGGGTGATCCTTTAGGGCCTTTGCTTTTCGCTTTGGTTTTGCATCCCCTAGTGTGCAACATCCGAGATTCCTTTGATCTTACTTTACAGGCATGGTATTTGGATGATGGCACCATTGTTGGGGACACTTTAGAGGTGGGGAGAGTTTTGGATTTGATTATGGCAGATGGGTCTCGTTTCGGTCTCCATCTTAATGTGGCTAAGACTGAGGTCTTTTGGCCTATTGAGGATCCTCGGAGTCGGCTACCCGGTGTTTTCCCCCCTTCTATTGCTCGGCCCTTGCGTGGTGTCTCTGTTTTGGGTGGACCTGTCAGTACTTGTCCCATTTGTGGCAGTGAGCTTGTGGCGAGGAGAGTGACTAAGACCGTTGAGCTTATGGACTTAGTCGCGAGGATTGAGGACCCGCAATGTGAGTTGCTTCTGCTTCGGGCCTGTACTGGTATTTCTAAACTCTATTTTTCCCTTCGTACTTGCTCCCCGGGGGTCTTTGGGTCTGTCCATCTTCGCTTTGATGCAGCGCTTCGTTCTAGCTTGGAACGTATTGTCACCGCGTCTGGGCCTGGTTTTGGGGATTGGCAGTGGCGCCTTGCCACTTTCCCTTTTCATTTGGGCGGACTCGGTGTTTATGCTGCGGGGGATGTTTTACACTATGCTTTTCTAGCTTCCCGTTTGCAATCTGCAGTTTTGCAGGATGCGCTCCTGCGGCCTTCTGGTATTGTATGTGCTGGTCCTACTTTTGACGATGCCTTGCGGGTGTTTTCGGAAACTACAGGTTCTGATTTTTTACGTGATCCGCGTGAAATCGCTGCCCCTAAACTTATGAAGAAATTGGCAGATATATATTTCGCGACGGTTGCTGCTTCTTCAGAATCTGTTTTCTCTTTGACGCCGCGTCAGCTTGCGTTGTGGAAGTCTCAGCAGGGTGCCCACTCTTCTGATTGGTTGCGTGCGGTTCCTATCTCTGGGTTGGGTCAGACTATGAACAGGAGGACTTACCGTTGTGTGCTGGGGTATCGCCTCGGTGTTCCGTTATTCGCGATATCTAGGCCTTGTCCTGCTTGCTCTCGGGTTTTTCCTGATGATGTGTATGGGGACCACGCTGTTTCTTGTGCTGGTACTGTGGGGGTTAAGCATCGACATAACCTCGTTCGTGACACCTTATTTGACATCTGTTATAGGTCTGGTATTTCTGCGGGTAAGGAGGTTGATATCGGTTTGGTTGACGGGCACGACAGATCTCTTCGTCCTGCGGATTTGCTTCTTTATTCCTGGGACAGAGGGCGTGATGTGTGTGTTGATTTGACAGGGTCTTCCCCTTTGACTCAGACTGGAATGTCCGATTTTGTGTCGGGACGGGTTGTTGCCGATGCTGCTCAGCGCAAATGTGCTAAGTATAGGGATTTATGCGCGGCTGCTGGATATGGTTTCCTACCCTTCTCTTTCTCTTCGCTTGGGGAGCTGGGCTCGGATGCTGTTGACTTGCTCAAGCGGATAATAATAATAATAATAATAATAATAATAATAATAATATTGATAATAGTTACTATTAATAGAATATTTTCTCTATCTCATAATAATTTTTGTAGTTTGAGTTGCAAAATATTTGAGGCAACACTTTGACTCGATTTTTCTTCATTTATATTCAATTTTTTTTTCATTTAAAAAATATTTGCAAAATATTTTTTTATGATGAATGTAAATGTTTTTTTGTTATAACGTCTTAGCTTTCATATTTTAACACTTATTTATGGTCAAAGTTATTATTATTAACCCTAAAAGACAAACGAGGGATAATTACGAGATGGAGTGAGTATTAACTAATAATAATAATAATAATAATAATAATAATAATAATAATAATAATAATAATAATAAAAGCTTTTAATTACGAGATTGTCTCTCGGCTTCCCCCCAATTTCATGTAAAATTTTAATTTTATATTAATGAAAGCTGCGCGCATCCCTTAAAAAAAATAATAATAATAATAATAATAATATTGATAAAAAAGTTTAAGTTTAAGATGAATAGACTGAAATGAGCTGAATTTAGTGGAGCTGAATTGAATGAAATGAAACTGAGCTGAATTGAACTGAATGGAGTTGAACTGAACTGAGCTGAACTAAACTAAACTGAATGAAGCTGAACTAAACTAAAATGAGCTAAAATTAAGTCAGAAAATTTAAGGGAGCTCATTACCACTTTCGAAACTTTAGCAAAAAAAAAAAAAAAGTCGTAAAAAAGTGACAAAATAATGTTAAAAAAAACAAGTCAAATATAGTCACTTTTTTTTCTTACTAAAGACGCAACTTACTCTCCTCCCTCCAATTCCCCTCCCCTTAATCTCACCTCCATTAACATAATCTAATAATCTAATTTCCATCACTATTTTCATCAAATTTCACAAGACACAATTTGTTCAATCTTAATCCTCTCTCTATAACTAAATTCATACCAAAATTAATTAATACTAATTGCCCACGTAATTTGAATCCATACATTAGTTAATGTAGAAAAGATGAGCTCCATTAATGGAGGTGCAAAGACATTCTCAGATTCGGACCGGGCCGATACACCGACCCGGAAACGCGGCCCGAAGAAAAGGGTATCTTCGTATTTACCATTGAAACGTTTCAAAGGGTTGGGTTTTTTGATTGGTTTTCTGGGTTTGTTCTTTTTTGTTAATTGGTGGATGCATTCTCGACTTAATAATCCTGATTTAGGAGCTAATCTTACGGATTCTTTTACTAATTCCACTCCTCTTGTTTTTAAGGTATCTTCAATTTTGTTCCCTTTATTGTTTTTTTTTTTGCATTGTAAATTATGTTTTTTTTATATAGATTTAATGTTGTTGGGATTGGAGCTGAGAATATCGGGAACACGACTTTACCAGCTAAGCTACTTGACATTGATTATATAGATAGATTTGAAATTGATTACCGTTGGAGTTGACTTTGTATATGCAATAAGCGGATAGTAATTCAACATTTTAGAAAAAAAAAGAAGAAAATTTTAGAGCTGGATGAGATTTGAACCCAAGTTGATGTTAGAGTAATATGAAAATCTTAAGTATCAGCTTAGCCCGTTGACAAAAGTGGTTTGATGTTTAGTTGGATTGGATGTGCAGTAATTAATTTAGTTGAATTATCACAAATTCTTTATTGAAGACGGGCCAAATGTGACTAGTTTAACGACAAATGTAACCATGTGACAAACAACCGTTTATAGCTTAGAAAATGTTACTGGTTACATTTTGCCGTTAAACGGGTCATATTTGGCCCCGTCTTCAGCTGAAGACAAAATTGGTCCGTCTTTAATGAGACTTACTGTTGACTTATAGTGACAAATGTGTAGCTGAGGATGGTGAATATTGTGAAATTACATGAGTTAAGGGATATTTCCGTCCGGTGAAAGATATGGATACAGAATTGCAAATGCTCGAGAGTTGGCTTACCAAGTCGCAGTTTCTAGTGTAGGTGAATGTGGTTGAGTCGAGTATTTGAATGTTGAAGATTGGGTAAGGGGAGACAGAGAAACACGTTAAGCTGTTTACTACGGAGTAATGCTTATGGAGCTGACATTTTATTGGAAAAGAAGTAAACAAAGGATTATGAAAAGAAGGAAAGCATAGGTAATTCATTAAGGGAATGGGCACTATCCAAAACGCCTCCTAAAAAGCATGTTATGATCGGGGGTGAGAAAGATGTTGCACTTTAGCGCATGTTGTTTTTACGCTGAATAATATGTCATTAGTGTAGAAAAAGTTAGATTAAAAGGCACGCCTAAGGGGCGCCTTGGATGAGGTATTAGGTGCGCCTTTAGATAAGGCCCACTTAACGAGCTTCATTAGTATGCATTGCTCATATCTTTTCTTCTAAATCTTTACTTATGCCATTTCATTTTCCCATTATTCTTAAATTCTACTCCTTCAGACGTTAGGCAACTTGAAAACTCGTAACAAGGGTATTAACTGGACCCTAACAAAATCATAGTTACTTGGACCCTAATTCAGAAGAAAAAAACAAGTAATTATCAAAGCCCTAGAAACCCCAATTAGTTCAATCAAATTTTTTTTCATGTAGTAACAAAATAATATTATTACTTTTTTTGATATGTGAATTATGATCCATAATTGGAGAATTGGGGAAAATTTTGATCAGGTTTTGAGAAGGAGAGAGAGAAAAGAGATTTTAGTTGTTTTAGGCGAAGGGTAGTGTGTGGAAAGCTTATGAATACATGTATATGATTTAGTAAAAAGCGTGTGTGAAAGAGCAATTACATTTCTTTTTGCAATGCTTTGAAGCACTTCAAAATCAAATATTCATGAATCTTGTAATGAGTTGAAAAAATACGGAGTATTCTTTAACCAATAGAAAGGATAAATCGATTGTCCTGTATTGGAGACTATGGAGAGAAGTTTGTTGAGAGCTTATAAACTCAAATTTTGCCACTTCTAATAATTTTTGAGTTTTGTTTTATTATCACATATATTAGATTATGCCTCATGCTGTCATCATTTTTATGATGGAGGCTCTTTATTTGATGATGTGTGATGTGGTTGGTTGTAGGAAGATCTAAGAAATATTACTAAAGTGAACAAGCCTACAAAGACAGCTTTTGGAAGACTGTTGAAATTAGCTGCTCATGCCCTGGCAGAGGTATGATTTTGTACTAACCTCATAGCCCCTAAGTCTTCGGCTGTAAATTTTAATCATGCCTCCACTTATGCACAAAAGCTTACATAAGATGGTCTTTCGTGTGAGGACAACTGCTAATCAAACGAGGAATACAAGTACTCGGTTGGTCTCACATGTGAGATTGTCTCATGAAATAATCACTCCCATTTGTGTTGCTCTTGGTCTGTTTTAAATATATAGTTCATTCGATGACATGTAGGGACAAAATAAGCCGGAGCCAAAAGGCTTGTGGGAAGAGCCTTATGCTCTTGCCTCAAACTGGAAACCCTGTGCTGACGAACGTGATTGGGAGCCTAGCGGTAATTGCTGAATCTTAAATCTCTTGCCCACAAAGTATTTCTTGTCTTTAACCTGATTTAGTTTGTGCTCTATTGCCATTAATCAGAGGGTAACAATGGTTATATCATGTTCACTGCTAATGGCGGGCTAAATCAGCAGAGAGTTGCGGTGAGCATTTTTTCCTTTAGCTGTGTCACTCAGTGTGTTTGTATGTAGTAGAATCTGAAAAGCAGTACTTCCTAGTTCCTCCATCCTGTTTATGTTGTCCTCATTTGGCTTGGTGTTCAAGCAATTTGGATTTTGACCAATATTTTCTTAAAATATCAGTGATTCCAAAATGATAATATGAAATTATGATTATATTCAGTTTTTTTGACAAATCAAGCATGTCAAGTCTTACATTGTATCTCTACGTGTATTTGGAGGAACTAATGGTCATCGTTGACATCAATTGCCATGAAAGTCAATTGTCAACAATAGATTTGGGATTGAGATATTATTGATTTGAAGGAAAGTTTCCTTTTCAGTCCCCTAACTTTTGGGCTATTTTTCACTTTGATGATCCTGGATTTGGGATTTTCTTACTTTGGTGACTGAAAGTATAATAGTCCCAATTCATTTTGATTAATGAACTATTTCGACAAAATAGAGTGCGAAAATAAACATTATGGTAAATAATAAAATGAATTTTCGCAATATTCTGTGAAAACGTTTTTTTGTGTGCTTAAATATATTAGTGTTTTGGATGAAATTGTAGTAATGCTACACTGTACTTCACTAAAGTGGAAAATATCTCTCTCATCATGTCAACAGAGTGAAATTAGTGAACCCTCCACGCACGAAAGTGAAAATAGGCCAAATCGTTAGGTGGAAGTGGAAATATACCTAAATTGAAAATGCTTGTAGAGTTGTAAGGACAGTTTTATGCTATTGGGTCTTACTATTATGCTCCCTTTGCCTCTTATTTTACAACAGGTGTGCAATGCTGTTGCTGTTGCGCGGTTACTTAACGCAACCCTTGTTCTTCCAAATTTTATGTACAGCAGTGTTTGGAGAGATGTCAGGTATAATTTCGTGGAAACTTGTTAAATTTGATGGAACTTGAGACAGTGACGATCATTTATAATCAGACCATGTTATTTTGCAAACTCGTTAATCCTGATCAATCAAAGCCTTGTGTTATTGTGTTAGACTGTAACTATTTTTAATGATCAGACCATGTATTCAAAATTTCAAAGTTTATGTGTAAAATTATGGCTGCCATTTTTAAGATGAACGCTATAATTATTTAAATACTGACTAGTTAATCTTAGATCTCACTCAAAGACCCTAAAAGTCCACATCTTCTAATCATAATTCATGGCAAGGCATTGAAGTTGTGGTTTTATTGCTCATCTCAGTTCTTGTTTCTGCATCTTTACATTTGTTGTCAATGAAGTGATTCTTTTTGCTCGAGCGTATCTGGGCAGATGATACTGCGCCGGGACGGAACTTCTGTTGGTCATATCTTAGATCCTATTTTTGCATCTTTACATTTCTTGTCAATGAAGTGATTCCCTTGGCTCACGTATCTGGGTAGATGTTGCTACCTGGGGGAATGTGTATATGCTTAGGTATAGATATTAATTTTAAGGACCTTCCATTGAATCTTGTTGGTCAAATTGACAACTCTTCGGTCCGATTGTCCATCTTAAAATTTTGGGAAATCACAATCTTTTCTAACTTTTTATTCTTATTTCCCTTTCTCCCCGTTCAATGCATGTTTCTGTTACTCAATTTTGTTTCTCAGTGATATTGAGGGTCGACTTCCTTAGTCGAAATACTGCTTATTTTGCTTCTCTTCCCCACTATTCAAGTTTATAACATCGTTTCAAATAAAAAAGTTGTCTGTTAGCTATTTGTTAAATGAATGTTCTTTGTAATTGTTAACACTATTGACAAATGCCTGTTGTTTTGAGATTTAAAGTGCTTCGAGTGGAAAAGTGACTGTCATATTCCATAATTCTTAGTCAATTCGGCGATATCTATCAGGAGGAGCATTTTATCAACTACTTGAAACCTGATATACACATAGTGAAGGAACTTCCTGAAGAACTAAGGTCTCTCGATCTTGATGCCATTGACAGTGTGGTTAGTTAGCCAGCTCAATTAAGTAAAAACTATCCTGTAGGAATTTAAATATCAGTCATTATTGTCTGCCTCTTCTCTAACTAACGCTTTCTGCCAGATTACTGATGAAGACATCATGAAGGAAGCCAAGCCGAGTTTTTACCGCAAAAATATCCTTCCTATCTTACTGAGAAACAAGGTTCTCCATTTTGTGGGATTTGGAAATCGCTTGGCCTTTGATCCTGTTCCATTTGAGCTGCAGGTAAAAGCCACGTACTTCTAGGATAATGGACTTTGCTCGTTCTCATCAAATTAGCCACATTTGACTTCTTTAAGCTTCACAAAAGTCATGTAAGAGTTGTTCACTGAAATAGAGGGGATAGTCTGTACAAATCCTAGGGCAAATTTTCATGATCGTCTTTTTCCATATGCTTGTTTGTGTTGCGTTTATGTTTCCTGATTTGAAGACTTCATTCAGAGACTCCGATGCAGATGTAACTTTTACGCACTGCAATTTGTTCCAAAGATTCAAAAGGCTGGTGCAGTAATTCTTCAAAGAATTAGGCAAAATTCATCATATGGTGGACTATTGGATTCTTATCTAGTGGGCCCATATGCAAAGCAAAAGATGAAGGGAAAAAGTGCTGCTAAAGTCCCAAAATACCTTTCTTTGCACCTGAGATTTGAAATTGATATGGTGGCTCACTCACTTTGTGAGTTTGGTGGGGGTGAAGAAGAGAAGAAAGAGTTGGAAGCATATCGCCAGATCCATTTCCCCGCATTGACGCAACTCAGTAAAAATGAAAAGTAAGTATCGACGATATCTTTTCTAATTCATGGCAAATTTCAATTGGACACCAAGGAATCCTGTGACATATTGGGTTATATTTATATTTTTTTAGAAGGCTGAAAATCCACCGAAACTTGTATGAGACATGCGAAGCAAGCCTATCAACCTATAATTAAATGAGGAACGCATAAGGATTTGGACTGGTTTGCATGTAAGATCGTCTCAGACAAGATTCACTGTGAATTAGATTGAATCTTGGTAGATGAGATTGTCTTCTCCTCTAGGCTGGTTTTAGGGATGGGTGATTTCAGGGTTACACTAATGATACGAAAATTACTCGAAGAATAAGATCTTGGTAGACAATGAATTTTTTTCCGAACAATCAACATTGTAATATTTGAGGGGTTAGGACCTTAGAAACCCCAAAAAGGTACACGTGGGTTTACACCAGTGAGTAGTGACACAGGAAAAATAGAGGTACAAAAGGTAATTGGATTGTACTGATGGGCAGAGTGAGCATTTGCTTATTGCTCACTCGAGTAATTGCTATAGTTTCACCAAATTGGCCTTTTGGAAGTAGAGGCCTGACGTGGGCCTGGCATAGCATTTGTTTTATGTCCCACGAACATTCGGTAAGCAGGTTTGTGACTGTCTAGCGTATCGGACTTCAGGCCTATGTTAATTCTCAAAATAAGTTGTCTGTGTTGACAAGCTGGGTCTAATGGTTATCCGGCCCTTTAACAACATTATTAACTAGGAAGCACGCTAATAGACCGTGGCCCTTCTTTTAGATTGCTTTAGATTGTTTTATTACCGTTGTATTTTTTTGCTTAGCTCTCGTTATTTTGTGCAGGTTACCTTCTCCTGCTGAACTTAGGTCAGAAGGTCTTTGTCCATTAACTCCTGAAGAAGCAGTACTGATGTTGGCAGCTTTGGGGTTCAATCGTAAAACACACATATTTCTGGCAGGTGCTCAAATATATGGAGGATCATCCAGGTTGACTTCCTTGATGAGCTTGTATCCTCATTTGGTTACGAAAGAGAGCTTGCTCTCACCATCCGAAATTGAACCATTCAAGAATTTTTCATCTCAGGTAATTTTATCCTGTTCTGTTGATTAATCCTTTAGATCATCCTTATTGATTGAATTTGACCGTCATAAACTCGAATAGCGTATCTGATACATTATGTCAGCCTCATATCTTTTGATTAAATCTTTGAACATCCAGTCATAACTAGTGGTTTGAGTACTACTACAAATATGTAAATCGGAAATTTCTCTACCAAGCTCGCATAGTACTAGGTTTTTGAACTAGTTGTGCTGTTTCCTGCATTGACTATGAGCTGGTGACTGCAGATTTCAGAACATACGTTGCTGCATTTGTTCTAGTATTATAGAGCTGTAAAATTGTTCGCTTTGTCAGTCAGTTTCAGCTATGGTCTTTTTAGGATGGGTAGTTGCTTTGCAAACGGGCCAGTTTGGGTATATATCATTTTCAGGCTAGTGGTAACTGGTTGGGTCAATCAGGTCGTTGTCAAATCGTGGATTTATGTTGGAATGAGTTATTTGCAGTTGTGTGGGGTCATTTTTTGGTTTGTGTCTACGTCAAGCTATTCATGCTGCGGGTTTGGGTCAAGGTCATTTTGCCGGGCCTAAAACAGTATGATGAATTTCTTTCTCCTTCTTTTAATCTCATAGTTGGCAGCTCTGGACTTCATTGGTTGTACGGCATCCACAGCCTTCGCCATGACAGATTCCGGGAGCCAGCTATCAGCTCTAGTATCCGGATATCGGATGTACTTTGGAGGTGGACAAATGCCTACAATTCGGCCAAACAAACGCAGACTTGCAGACATATTCTTGAAGAACTCAACTATAGAATGGAAGGTATTTGAGCAAAGAGTGAGAAAGGCAGTAAGGCAAACTAAACAAGTGCATCGTCGTCCTACAGCAAGAAGTATATACCGGCATCCAAGGTGTAAAGAGTGTATGTGTTTATTGGAATAGACTGTTGAGATACTTGTTTATTCATGTAGGTTGCAGTTTTGTAAGTGTCAATTCAAATTCATTTATACCCCCCGAATGGGCATATACTTCAGGCCGATAACTGTAGAAATGAGCTGAACCAGTTTTGTATAACTTACACTTGTCCAAATTCGTTTTATGCCGGCTGTATAACTTCATTTCTAAACTATCGGCAGATTTCAGTTAACCAAGCCGGTAAATTAGTGGTGGTAACAAAGACTTGGGTCTTAAACCTTATGCATCAGACTTTATTTAGCCCAGCTTAAAGGTGTTCATGGGTCATACCTTCCGGTAAGCCCGCCTCACCCGGTCCTTATTTTTTTCGGGCTTGGACAATCATTTCTTGCAAATACAGGTAACGGGCTGGATAGGCCCGACCCTATTTAGCTAATGGGCTGGACACAGACAAGAAACTTTTTATCTGGGTTAGCCTAGCCAGCCCGCTAAGAAATTAACCATAATTTTTTCACTCGAAATTATTAATATATTACTCCCTTCCATCCAGACCAAAGGTAACATTGAGCTTTTTGCAC
The DNA here is from genome assembly GCA_022085475.1 of Heliosperma pusillum. Taxonomy (NCBI): domain Eukaryota; kingdom Viridiplantae; phylum Streptophyta; class Magnoliopsida; order Caryophyllales; family Caryophyllaceae; genus Heliosperma; species Heliosperma pusillum. Next base: position 56,526 of record JAIUZE010010154.1, on the reverse strand, counting down.
TATTCATGGGGGTGGAGAATCTTTGATATTATTCCTAATATATAAGAGAAAATATAGTCATGCGAGATCTTGTTTGATTCATCATTATGAATACTACAAGAATATCAAATTATTATAATTTTTAATAATGTGTAACTAAAGATATTCACGTTGCAAAACGCGTCTCGACAAGTGTGAAAAGCCCAATGTTACCTTTGACGTGGATGAGAGGGAGTATTACCATAAAATATCTAGCATTAATATATGTAATTATGGTACGTATATTTATTCATTTGTCTTGAAGAAAGTAATATAGTACACAAGCTTTAGAGCGTTTGGTTTAACGTATTGGAATGAATTCTAATATCATAGAGGTATGGAGTTAGAACCCCATACTTGTTCATAAGTGTTTGGTTGAGTCGTGGAATGGATATAGGATAGTAATAAGTTGGAATGGAGTTAGTTACTTGGGTGTATATGTGGATATGAGATTTCAATGGTTTGGAATGAAGTATCTAACTCCACTCCAAAAGCCTCCAACCAAACACTAAAATGGATTGAATCCATTTCAATCCATTCCGAAACCTCCAACCAAACACCCCCTAAATGACATTGCATCGTAATTCGCAATCTTATACTTTCTCCTATTTACTCATTTCTTTCTCTTTCCTTTTTGCACAAGGAAATGAATTTGGGCCATACAAAACACTCTACCCCAAACACAAATGAATTTGGACCACACAAAACATACAACCCCACAACCAAAAAAGGAAAGAGGGATAAAAACCCGACTTACCGATTAAAAAAAGAGGGAAGAAATGAAAGAATAGGAGGGAGTATATAATATTCGATTCTCCCAACAAATTACCACACAAAACACAGTTTCTCTTCACGTAGCTATGTAACAAATTTACCACAATGCTAAAGCTCAATCCTCACTTAAACATATTTAATTACGAAAATGATTGTCAAAAAAAACTAGCTATACCCGGGGTCCCAGACCATTTTGGCCCGATAACCCGCGAACTATCCGGATTTTAATAAAAGGGGCGAGTAAGGGTCGAGACCCTAAGCCCGTAAGTGTAGCCCGGTCCGCCCATTTATTATACGGAGTACAAGTTATTTTTTGTCTTATGGCCCGGTCCTTGTCTTGCCCAAGCCATAGGCCCAGCGGAGTTGATAACACCACACCAATCTATAATTTTGATAGCACAAGAAACAAGACGGCCCATTCTCATTTTTGGAAATCTATAGGTTTTTTAAGATAGGTCACGAAACAAAGGAGTATGGAAATATTGGTGACTCAAACAATTTAGTGAGAGATCGTTTGATTCGTTTTTAATAAGTTTGTATTTGGCTATTTAATAATATAATTTAGGATTGTATATACATTTTTAAAAAAAAATAATTACTAAGTAATAATAATAGCCCCATCCAGATCAAATTAGCCATCACTTTTCATAAAATTTCTAACATATTTGTGAACCAGATAATCGAGTTTAAGCCGGACTACTAATAAATAAGATTAAAAAGATAATAATATACGGAATAAGTATCTTGACTTTATTTGATGAGAGAACGTTACAAAAAAAAATCAATAGATATTTTTTTCGGTTTTTATGATTATAAATAGATAATTTAAAGAATCTGTTAGTAGAAACATATATACCGAAAAGATAAAGCTACACAACGTGATAATAATAGACAAAGTTGGCAACCAGGGGCGAACCCATAAGGTAGCAAGGGGTAGCAGCCGCTACCCCAAGCCCGGAAAAATAAATGAGAAATACGACTTTTTGCTACCCCGTACATGGCTGGGACTACAAAATATTATTTAGTAAAAGCATAATAGTGGCAGTAAGGCTGAAGTGGTAAAGTTGTGGGCTTAATACCAATCATCTAGACCGCCCGTGATCAAGCATCCTAAGAAGCAATTTTTTGTTTTTCTTCATATTAATGGGGTTGATGGGTGTATTTAGCATATATTCATTGATTTCCTTGCAATTGAGTAGTTTTATTACTAACTATATATTTACTACTATATCTAATAGTATATACCAACGACTCACTATTTTACAAATTATTAGTTGATATTCCCTCTGTTTCAATCATTTATTTACCCATTTTATTCTTTATAAGTGCTATTTTAATTAAAAGTAAACAAATAATTGAGACGAATAATGTAATTTATTTTTTAAATTATAAGTTGTCGCACTTTTATTAATAACAATTGTATACGAGTTGTTCACGTACTGGTCATCCGAAGTGCTAAACTATTAGGATTTAGGGCTCAGCCGCAATAAATAGTTTCAAAACAATAAGCATGAAAAAAAAAAAAATTCAAACTAAAAAAAAAAAGTTATTTCAAAAAAAATATTATGTTCATCCGTGTTTCTTTTACCAAGAGGAAATGTTAAAAAAAAATTCGCTACCCCATATATAAAATCCTGGGTTCGCCCCTGTTGGCAACCAACTTATTACTTATCCTATTTTTTTCAAACTATGCTCTTAGTACCACTGCATGTCCATATTATGTATACGCATTGTATACTGTTTTCATTCGGTTGAATTTCATATATTTTTGTTACGTACAATAACTATAAAACTTGGTAAAAGTACAAAAAGTAATGAAAAATTAGCTAAGTGGATGGTAAAGGACTTAAAGGTTACCTAAAATAGAAACGAATGGAATCAAAACGAACATTCAAAGATAGAAGACGTATAAAATTTAACCAAAAGATAAAAAGTACTCCGTATGATTTAACAAAGTTGGTTGGTGTGACTATGTGAGTGCCGAGTGGTCATGAGTTGGATTGTCTACCCCACAAGCAAACCATCTCTATCTGATGGATGATATACCAATGAAAACGTCAAGACAATAAAGCTTCTTAACCTTGCTGCCCTAGCTAGCTTGTTGCCTCCATTAATATATACCTTGCATGTGTTCTCGCTTCCTTCTTGAGGCAATAATAAGCCAACGACAAGGGTACCAAGGATATATATATAGGTAGGCTTGTCTTGACGTTAAGTTTCATAAGCGGGATTTGGTTAGAGTTTGGCAGCAGTTGGAGCGGCTGAGGTGGTGGCGGGTGGACAACCAAGGGTGGCATTAAACAAATTTGAAACTTGGATCTATAAGACTATAGGGTTGCATGAAGTTGCTAACAATGTCTGCATGCCTCTTTCGTTCATACTTGCCCATGCATGCAATTAATATACGCATAATACTTTACTACTCCCTACGTAATATTATGGACTTCATATTTACGTAACGATGCATCAAATGGCAAAACCCAAAAGGACTCAAACTATGGTTTATGCTTAAAAAAAACAAAACTGTGCAATTTATGCAAGTTGATTTTGATACATTATTGTATATTGTTCATATTTTTTGACAATAGAAAAATACCAAAAAGGACCTTCATCATTTCCTTTTTGTCAATTTTCTTCTCACAAGGATTATTGAAATATATATCCCAATTTCATTTATTAACCTTTTCATTCTCAAGTAAATTTACAGCCGTCCGATCAGGCCCGGAGCTAATCATGACTAATGTTGTAAAGTTTTTCCTTTTACTCCACTGGTGAAATTTTTCGACAATAGATTATAAAATAATCATATTAATATACAGTCTCTTAAAGTATACTCCATAGTTTGTATTTTAGTCATTTAAATATGCACAATCATTGTACACAGGTGTTTAATTATGATCATTAAAATGTGGGGAAAAAAATCACAATTTCCAAATTTAACAGATGAATCTTCTAATACCAAAATTACCCACTAAAGAATGTAAGATCGAGTCCGACATCTTCTTCAGAGAAACTAGACAGTAAAACTTAGGTAATCTCCCTCATCATAGATAACAATGTACACAGATCTATCTTGATCGGCGAAACTGTGCTGCTAACGGAAAAAAAAAATTGATTGCAGCTGTGAAGTTATAAAGAAATTCAGACATTACGTGAGTTGGAAAGGGTTATCACACACGGAACCAAGCGGCTTAATAGACCAAACCAAATGCTGCAACAAAATCTTGAGCTTCCTTACAAATTACCGCGATAAATACCTAATTAGGTATGAAGAGTGTGCCCAAGCAGCTAAATGGCTAGCAAATTGATGAAATAAACCATGGCTAAAACTGGGATCGTCTTACTGCACAATTTTTACACTAGAAGTCATACATGCATGGCTTGGAGAGATGAACACACAGAAATTACACTCATGATAGTTTTCATGGTTGAAAAGTACACGTCTCACAACACAGTTAGTAAATACAGGTGTGACTTCCGGGCTCTGCTAGGGCAAAAGCATGCTAAGACAATCTGGGGGTTTGAAAGTCGGTCTCATCTCTTTCTCCGCTTGTTTTCAATCTGCAAAATGACAAATTTGCAAATCCTTTCAAACAATCATGAACCCTAGAAGAAAAAGTATGGAATACTGGAATAGCACTAGAGAGGCGGCTACACTAAACGACTGAAAACTTGAAAAATCACGAGTTCCATGCAAAGGAAAGTGCTAACGAAGAATAACGTCGTAAAACCCAGTTTTGGACGGTGCACCTTGTGTTCCGTGTATTGTAAGTCTACTTCGTAAGAGTCAATCAATGCAATTGTCGATGAAATTTTCTATACGTGTCATCTAGAGACTGTCACTTTCTATTTATAACAAGGGAAAATTTCTGTACATTCAATTCAACTACCTAGATGTACTATATGGCTATATCAGAGTTATATACACAATAAGGACCGAACGTTGATAGAATTGTGCATTAAGGACCCGAACATTGTTGTGGAAGCTTTAAGACCTCATTTTTCTTTTGGAAAAAAACACCCTCAAGTAATTACGGAGTACTTTTTAGCCAAAATTATTTTAAAATGAGAGACAAAAAAGCCAAATAAACTATGTGGAGTTGTGGACTTATTTCATTATTTTTCCATTCCATTCAATCCTATGTATTTTACATTCCTTTCGATGTTATTATCTTAGGACATGGGAATACAACATAGTTATAAGAAAAACAATATGCCCATAAAAAGGTAAATAGACCAGAATATTGTTCAGCTCACAATTTCTCGATTGTGCATATCAAAATTCAAGACTACTCCCTCCATTCAACTCCAAATGACACTTGAGTTTTTTCACGTGTGTAGCATGTTTTACATCATATATATCTGTAGTTCCACATTTGTAAAAATTATAAAGTTTGATATTTTTCATAACTCCTAAAAACGAATAAAACAAGATCCCACATGAATATATTTTATCTTATATATTGGGAGGAAATGGGAAGATTCTTCTAATAGTGTACAAAGAGCATATTATAGGTGTAATTTGGAATTGAATGGAGGGAATATTTCTTCTTTCTAGTACACTTCCAATTCATAACATACACAACACGCAAAATATATTTTCAAATTATAAAAATGAATAGTAGAAATCTAATTTATACACGTTTATACTTTAAAATGTGCTTTTTTTAGATGCTATATATTCCGTAAATATTAGATGTATACTAATCAATGTCCTGATATTTTTCTTATAATTTATGTTGCCTCACATGTTCTAATGATAATAATATTGAAAGGAGAAAGAAATTAAAGGAAAATAAAAACAAAAAAGGATGAAGCGAGGGAGAAAATAACGAAAAAGAGTTTAATTACCTTTTCCATATATTTTTCATAGAAAATAATTCCAACTAAAACACAATTCTATCGAATGGTATTTTTCTCCAAAAAGAAAAATGAGGTCTGTAAAGCTTTTAATAGAAAGTTTGGGTCCCTATCGCTAAATTATATCAAAGTTCGGGTCCTTGTTGTGTAGAACTCACATGTATCCCAACCATTTAAATTCGTGTCCATTCAACCACCTAGAAGTGCTATATCCCAACCATAAATAGGAGCCTTTGAGGCTTTTGGTAATCCCACGGTATGGTGAAACTGGCTCATGAGAAACATGACTAACACGCTAAAATAATAAACCATAGCTCCTTAAGATCTACTCTTAAAATCCTTCGTAATTTTTACACGTAGGAAGAGATACTAAATGCTCAATATTGCAATAAATCACCGAGCAAAAAATAATTTAATGATCAAATAAAAGAAAAACGGCAAAATCGATAACATGGGAAACTGAAATGTAATTGACATTTGGACTAAGGAGCATCGCTACAGTTGTTGAGCCAGTGAGAGTATCGATAAACTAGAACCAAAGATGCTTAGGTAGTTAGGTGTTTGCGAAAATCAAGCCGTAGTCAAAAGACACTGCAGCTATGACGATGATGGATTTGTGACTAGTTTCACTAGCAATAACCACGGAAGCAGACTATTTAGCGTTCATGTACACAAAAGAGGCAACCAGTCTCTTCAGTTCAACAAAGCTATAGAAGGATACGAATGAGAACAACAGCTGTGCAATAACCAAGAAAACGCCAAAAAGAACGTAAAAATGATGAGCTCTATCAAAGTATCAAACACTATGGGTGAAGTCAGATAGTAGCTACATGTACAAAAAAGAAGTTATGTAATAGGTTAGATTAAAGGTCGAACGGACTGATTAGTGTAGATTAGCCCATAAGTCAAGATATACGCATTTAGGAAATCACAGTTTAACACTAATTCAATAATAGCTAGAGCAGCCACTAAGGATGGGTTATTCCAAGACCATGATACCGTGAGGCCCTATAATTAGTGCCAAATGCCAATGATGCAAAATAAATATCAGAGTAGGCAAAAAATTAACCTTGCCATCAGCCAGCTGTGATACAGAAAAAGTGTTGCTCCCTTTTTTGGGCTCGTCTTCAGCGACACAATCTGAGCACAAGAAGTGATCCAACTTCTTCGCTTCTTCAATTGACATGCCCATGCACGACGGATGGAACCTACAGCCATAAGGTTCTTCATTAAGAATAAGAGAAATTCGTAGAGATGCGCATTTGCTCATAGGGCTCGGCAAGTTTCCGTCTAGACTCAAATACAGATTTGATTTATCGTTCGTATGGAACGAACCTTGACCAAATAGAATTATACTATAATAGAACTACGTCTGATCCTTCATCCTCAAATATTATAATTTTGGTTTTCAGTCTGGTCCTGTCCAAGACCAAAAGTATCCCTGGTGTTACGCTGACTCGGGAAAGCCTAATTTATATGTATACTGATACAATAGTGTTCAAAAGAGGAAATCATTATATCAGTAACTCTAGGGTTTTCCGAATGTACTTAGGTCAAGGTTGAAGAGTACCGAAGTCAGACTAGTTCTCATCTTTCTAAAGGTTGGGCATGGCCGCATGGCCCACATGGGTACCGGGTGAAGAGCAAGGTGCCCAAGTAGACATCTTTCTCTCGTAATCAATCTACTTTTTATTCCATTTTCAACCCAAAGGACAACTAGTATTGCAGAAACTCCCAGCATTTTTGGAAAGCAGTAGCACAGAGTTAAACCCTTACCCAAAATGCAACTCAACTTTAAGAAATATGCTATAATGGTTTGAAGAATCTTTAAGAGTTAAACCCTAACCCAAAGCTGACATTTAATTCACGATATTTGAAGAATCAAGAGGACGCAAAAAGGAAAGTATCCAACACATTAAAGCGAAGCTATTACCAGTCCTTGCAACCTTCACACTGAACCATAAGATCATCCGGATTATACGGCATTTCACACTTACAATACCTACAAAACGGAAACCACCAAACAACATAAAACCAATCAGAAACCTACATAAAACTCCATTCAAAAACGACAAGAGATCCTTTTTCTCCTTTTTTATCCGAAACTCACACAGCAACTCGGTCAGGAGTAAATGCCCCAGTGGCAGCCTTATATTCAAATCTACAAAAGTAATCATCGGCGCCAACATTCTCAAGCTTAGTGTAGTTCTTGAAGGAGTGAACGGTACACTTCCCTTCAATCGTATGTGCACTCTGTACATCAAAATGGTCAGACAAGAACAGCTCTTTCGCCCCATGAAACTGTCTCCTTCCTCCCATTGATTCCTCTGGCCTATAATACCATCTCACTTTCACCTTCACATTGTTTCGATTATCGGCCTCAATTTTTTCAACTCGAGCAACGTATGGCGGCTTCCCAACGTCTGAAGGCCTCATCAAAACACAATCCCCAGCTGAAAAATCAACCCCATTTCAAAAATGAGTATATCTTTCAATCAACTAATTCAACATTTCCAACAAAAACATTCATTTCTTAGCCAAAATCAAACAAACCCATCATTCCTTAATTCTTTTAGGGCAGGTCAACAGCAAAGATCACAACTTTCTAACAAAAAACCCAGAATTCTTTCACCAACAATGAATTCCAACTATCGTTTGCAACAGTAACAATCAAATTAAGCTACTGACAAACAGTTAAGCAATTAATCAAGCAAAAAGAACAGAAAAAAACAGAAACTTGTTTAAGATATGAAAAGGGTAATTAAGAAATAACCTCGGACAACTTTGTTGGTGCCTTTAATGGTGTAAGAGTCAAGGTCACGTTTCCCAGGTCGAGTTTTCGCCATTAATGAAGGAAGAAGCTGGAAAAATGAAGGGTTTAAGGGAAAAAAGTGGAATCTTGGAGCAGATAATAGGGATTAAAACGGAAGAAAATAAATCAAATAGGAGTAGACTGTGTGAGATAATTAGGGAAATTGAAGAACCCTAGATTAAGATGAAGAAGAGTGGTGTTTTATGAGGTTGGATTTGGGGGAACTTGGAGCGTATGTGAGAGAAGGGATGAATGCCACATACTGTTGTACTAAACGGGAAGAAAATTGAAACCAAATTGTTTTTCAACCAAATTAATTTATGGCTTTTTATCACTTTTTTGGATTATATAATATAATATAATGTTGTACCATTAAAAATGAGCAACATGTTTTGTGATTGTTGGATGGATGGTATAGATTTGTGAGCATTCTACAACTATCAATCAGTCCATGTTGTATAGTCATCAGTTTTCAATTTAGCTATTGGCAAACTGTTCGTCTCATTAAAGACAGACACTATATTCGTTAAAAGCTTAAAACGGATAGTGCCCCTTTCAGAATATGCAAATGGGAAGGCAAGTGGAGATCCCTTTCTACTTGCATATTATGAAAGGGCACTATCCGTCACAAACTGAAAACGGATAATACTCGTCTTCAATGAGAATTTGTGATTGGCAAAACATAATTGATTTGGAGGTAGCATGTTCTTTTTAGCTTAATTCTACTTCAATTATTATGTTCAATTTTATTCAGTATAACTTATTTTTACTCAAATTAATTCTTAGCCGAGCTCAACTCCATTTAGTTCAATTCATCTCAACTCATTTATAACAAGGCACACAATTCCGACTCGTATGGATCATGCAGTGTCATAGAGTCGGTCGATCAAGATAATGCCTGGACTGAATACCAGGACTTCCTTTGTTAGGAGTTGGTCATGCGAACCAGGTCCTTCCGTCCACGATCTCTGGCACTTTGGTATGTACGCAGTATGGACAATACTGGGAAGCACCGGGAAAATACTTGAAGACCACTGGTCGAACGTACGGAACCGGACACGTGGATCTGACACGTGTACATCCATGCCCGTACAAGTACATCCTATAAATAGTGCATTGTTCACAAAGTGATGTAACTAATTCTCAACTCTCTCAGCTATTTCAGTTTATCTCTCCACTTTCAATTATTGGCTCGAATAACCCATCACAAGAAGTTTGATCGGCACAAGAGAAGCATAATTGGACAGGACAAGCATCAAAGAGACTTTCATCAGAACCTTTGAGATTAGGTATGTGGTGCATTTCAGGTGAAACCAGCACAGACAAGAGAGAGAGTCAAGGACCTCTCATTCTCTGTAATACATGTGGTATTACTCGGTTGAGTAAGGTACGTACTCAACTGAGTGGAGGCGTTGCTCGGTCGGGTAAGGTATGTACTCGGTCGAGTGGAGGTGCTACTCGGTTGACTCGAAGATGACTCAGTCGAGTGAGCTGTGACTCGATCTATTAAAGGTGTTACTCGGTCGAGTGGCTATGTTCGGGTGATTTTTGGATTCACCTTGTTTGTTTTCACTCGGTCGAATAAGGTACGTACTCGATTGAGTGGAGGTGTTGCTCGGTCAAGTAAGGTATGTACTCGGCCGAGTGGAGGTGCTACTCTGTTGACTCGAAGATGACTTGGTCGAGTGAGCTGTGACTCGACCGAGTAAAGGCGTTACTCTGTCGAGTGGCTCTGTTCGGCTGATTTTGGGATTCACCTTGTTTGTTTTCACTCGGTCGAGTTTTTGTGTACTCGTTCTAGTGGAATGTTATTCGACCGAGTAATAGTCGAAAATGTTGTTTTGCTATTCTAATTTCCGCGTAGGACCTAGTTATTATATAAGGCTTTTATCTTTCTTAATCCTTCATAATTCTTCATTAGTAACATAAAACGCTAATACTCTCTAACTACCCTTGATTACTCTCTAATTACTCCTTAATATTCTCTTGGATTCGTTGAGGAATTCAATCTTCTATATCTTTCTCTCATCTTTTTCAATCTTTGTGAGTAATATTCATCATTAATCTTGTGATTTCATGTAATCATCTTTTAAGTTATTGATTAGCTTGATTATTAGGTTGAGATTTATGTTATTAGATTGTTATCGATTGTTTAGAATAGATTATATTGATTATCTTGAGTTAGATTACTGTTACTAGAATAGAATTTGGGAAAAATTGTTGTAGATGATAGAATTGTTGTTGAATGGCTATACTTGTCGTGAGTCTCCAAAGTAGTATTTTTATCCACTACTAACTCTAACAATAACAAGGGTAAGTAGGGGTCGATCCCACAAGGAAGGTCTATGTTAAACGTGTGTTATGTAAATAGTTTTAAGGTAACCAAACTGGGGGGTATTTGTGGTTTGAGTCTAATCTAGCAAAGTAATATTAAAATATTGGAGTAAATCAAATTCGATAAAGGTCTTGGGTCTTACAATCTCCACAAATGAGTTAGGTTTGATCATTGACTCTTTTAGATTCTAATCACTCTTAAATACTTTGTTGTGAAAACATATATTTCTACTTCTTCTTACTTTTAGTTATTCACTGTGAAAAGCACACATAAACAACCCTTATGGTAATGACAATCTAGTCCAAGCGTATTTAAATCCAATCATACCATAGGTTATGACTAGAGAAGTCAACAAAGATGAACTAATGCATACACAAGCAGTTATACACTTTAATTCATATGATTAATATTCTCCTACAATTCAACAACGATGAAAGCATACAAATTGATGAGCTATAGTTGCTACCAATATCTAGGCAAGTGAACAAAAGATTCAAACTCCTAAACTAGCAATAGATTAGAGATAAGACAAACTAGGTGATCAAACTAGCAAGAACTATCAATAATCATAATAATAAATTGAGAATATAAATCAATATTCAAGAGATGATAATAAAGAATAAAAGAGTCTTACAAAACACTAGTTCATTTGCTTCAATTGCTTGACCCAAGATGAGGAAGTTAGCCTTCCATACAAAAAGTAAACAAACTATAAACTAGAACTTGTTTTGATATTTCTAATGATTTAAAGGTGGATGGAGTGTGTGTAATTTGAGCTATACCATCTTCTTATATAGGTTTTCAAAGAGCATTTTCATAAAGCCTATTAAAGCCTCATAAAATGTGAGCATAATTGCCGAATTAAAGAAGAATTAGAAGAGTCGTCGGAATCCAATGCTGAGCCGCGCCATGCGGCTAGTGGAACATCCACTTTTTCCGTGCCTAGCGGCTCTCTTGTGCGTCGCTTCCACTTCTTCACTTGCTTCCACGCTTTGACCTTGATCTTTTGGCTTTGACTTGTCTTTAATCCACAACCTTTTAAATCTTATTAACCCATTATTTGGCATGAATTTAGTCCAAGAAATAAGTGTAAAAATGTCCAAGTCATTTTCCAAACTCGGAATGCGATTGTCGAACATGACACCTACACATTAAACCAAAATTGCGTAGAAACACTTCCAAACAATGCAACTACTACCAAAATGCATTAATGAGCTAAAATAACTTTAAATAACATATATCAAGGCTAAAGTAGCTAAGAATTGGGTAGGTAAAGAAGGTATAAAACCGTCACATCATTGAATAACCTATTAATTGGAGAAAAGTGATTTAGATTATGGTTTAATGCTTATTAGTATGAGATTTGAGATAATTTGACCTTTTTAGTGTTCGAATTGGGGGAAATAGTTGTAGTTAGTAGTAATAAGTCTAAAATATTAGAAATTTATAGTAATTAGTAAGTAGTATTTTTATTATTGTCTTATTGTAGGCGGTGACTTTGTAGAGGAGGACTTCTAGCCGTGTTGCTTGAGATTTGCTTGTTGATTTGCTTTGCTAAAGGTATGTTAATCCTACTTGGTTTATGTGTTTGTGATTGATTGATGTGGATTATTATATGATTGTGACATGTTGTCTTGGAGTTTGGGTGTTCGATTGTGCTTGTGTTACATTCGTGTATTGGATGTGTTTATTATATGGAGCGATTGCGAGAAACATGCTCCATAGACTCTGTGGGTCGCTCCTCATGGTTCCCGCCATGGGAAGACAGTGCACATGGTGATGACTTGGACCCAGGGGTGACCTGTTGTGGTAGGGCCCATTTTTTCTACGGCGTGCCTTGGACACGACGATGTGCTTGTTTATGACATCACGATTGGTGGTATGATGTGCTTCTTGATGGAATTGGATATGTGTGATGATGATATTGTGATTTCATATGGTTGATTGTGTACATGTAAACTAACCGTTGTTGTTTTATCTACCGCGACTCATGCGATATTTGTGGCGTATGACGAGTAGACTTGAGCAGGTGATGTTGTTATCTATGTTGATTGGATGCATGACGGGTGAATTTGATAATCATTATTTATATACATGTTTTATGCTTCCCTTATACACATATAACTCGATTTACCGTCTTTCCTTGCTTATCTCAATGCTATTTTAGCTAGAATATCGATTCTGCCGCTTTTGTTATGTTTAATGCAGATTGGATGCATTTGGAGCTTTTTGAGTAGATATGAAGCATGGCGGAGTCGGATCGTAGAAGGTTGGGCACGGAAATCGAGAACAAAAGAGAAGAAATGGAGAAAATCGAAGAAACGAGCCTAAATGAGGGATGCTCGACCGAGCACCCTACCTTGCTCGACCGAGTCGTAGTCATGGCTGCTCGATCGAGCAGAGTCCCTTGCTCGATCGAGCAACCTAGTATTTTGACGGCTTTTTCGTATTTTCCTAAACTAGTTAACCTAATTTATTAGATTTGTACTATAAAAGGAAAGCTCGTCTTTCACAATTAGTCAGGCTTTTTCATGCTTTCATGCTTTTAATATAAGAAAACCTAATTTAGCTTACTTTGCCTCTGGATTTTATTCATCAAGACTATTGTCTTTAGTTCAAGCTTGTAATCGGTATTCTTTAATCTTCCTTTGTTATTTAGTTAATTACCTTCTTATTATTTAATTATTCTTTGTTCATCCTTTCATTGTTGTTAATCATGTTTACTTTATTTAATATTGTTGTTGTTAATATCGTTATGAGTAGCTAAATTCCTTTCTAGGGTTGAAAGGGGATCTAGGATTGTTAGAAGGGGTAGATTAATTAATTGAATTGTAATTGCATGGTTATCGTTTGATTATCGTTTTAATTCTAGTTGTTTGATTACTGGCCAGGATTAATTAACTAGTCTCGCAAATTAGGATTGACACCGACCGGGTTAAGACTAAGATAGGCTACGATAATTTAATAGAACTCGTTTAATGATAGCGATCGCATGCAAATTGTAGATCTAAAGGGCATAATTGAATCGACCGATCTTGTGACCTTAGATAACTTTATTGCATGATAGTTGACTACATCCTTACCCCTGAACAATAATCCTAATGAACCTGAGACCCTAGACTTTTAATCTTATTGTTTTCAATCTTTTATTATTAGTTGGTATTGTTTATTATTAGTTATTGTTATTGATTGCTTTTAGACTAGAAACTCAATCTCAAAACCCAGAAATTGTTACTATAGAGACAAACCTAGTTTAACAGACTAGAGTACTACCGCCTCCATGTGGATTCGATACATTGCTTACCGCTGACTATTAGTTAGTTGTGATTTAGGTTTACTTTGATTAAGGAGACACGACTTTAACCTTATCAGAATGCATGAGACTTGGTCAAGATATAGAGTCATCACTTGTCGTCTTTAGTATTTGAGTTTGGACATTATAATAGTTTTGGTTTTGAATTTGGTTATGGTAACCTCGTTTAATTTTCCTTGAGACTTGAAAACTTTATTGGTACATCATTTAATAATGTTAGTGTGTTGAGACTCATTTTGGTACATCCTAGCCTGGGGAAACCGAGGCGTGACACCTCCCCATACTCGGGAAGGTCTTTCTCAAAGGCTCCATAATGAACCAAATGAACATAGGGTGTCTAATTAAAATGAACCTAGGGTGAGTTGATTGGAGCCAATTTGCTGGAATTTGGGAGACGTCCCTAATGGCACTACGACCCTCTCATTCTCTAACCGGTCACTTAACGTGAGTAAATATGGGATGGGAAACGATATTGTATGGTGCATTATGTGATGAATATGTTGGATGATATGTGTTAGTATTTGCTTTTCTGATTTCGAAAGTAAAATGATGGGGAAATGTGGTATTTTTGGGTATGAAGTTGTTATGAGGCATGTCTGAGTACCTGGAAGTATGATATATGTTGGACTTTGGGTGACAATTAGATTTGGATAGTGTTCGACATGCTTTCGTATATAATTAAATCAATTTTGGGGGCTATAGGTGCTTACTCGGGCGAGTAAGAGTGAGCACTTGGCCGAGTAATGGTACTCAGCTGAGTGACTTATGTTACTCGACCGAGTCGGAATTCTTGGAAAATTTAGAGAAGTTCTTGGTCAAAATTACTCGACCAAGTAGGGACGGAACTCGGCCGAGTAGGGGTTACTCGACCGAGTGGGATTTTTGACTCGGGCGAGTAGGCATGGTTACTCGACCGAGTAAGGTCAGTAATCGACTGAATCATGGAGTTACTCGACCGATTAGAGACTCCACTCGACCGAGTTTATTCTGTTTTCATGTGTTGATGTTTTATTTTCGAAGGAAGTTATGGAATGTTAGGATTGTTTTTATCTATTTTTTTATACTGAAGATGGTGAAGAAGACTATCATTAACCCGTATGAATCTATGAGTGCCGAAGAGATCGGTTGTCTCATCGAACAAAATGCGGCCTTAACGGAGACATTAAGCGGAATGGGTCGACTAAAGAGTAAGACAATTGATGCGACGGAGATGAGCTCTATCATAGCTTGTCATCGGCCCACAAGGTATGAAGGCATAATTGGAGCACCTAAACTTCTCGACGAATGGACAAGGGAGATGGAGAACATCTTCGATGTGACTAATTTCCCGGAGTCCGTGAAAGTAAACCAAGCGTCATTTTATTTTGGAGGCAAGGCGTGTCTTTGGTGGCACTCTAATAGAGATCAAATGCGCGATTTCTACAAAGAGGCTACCGAGAAAGGTTTCATTCTGTGGTCCAGTTTCAAAGGAGACCTTAAAGATGAGTTCATCCCAAAACACATCTGAAGTCGACACTGAGCCGAATTTGATAGTTTCCGAATGACTAATGATATGTCGGTTGATGAATATTATGCCAAATTTATGGAATTGGCAAATTATGTTGAAGAAATGCACATAAATCCATAAGTAATGGCGGTGCGGTTTGAGAAGGGATTAAGCTTGGAGATTGTGAAGAAGATCACTTATGGAACTTTAACTGATATCAAAGAGATCTACACGAGGGCGGGAAACACGGAAAGAATTGTTGCAATTGAAAGTCCATAGACCTTAATTAGACTCCTCTAATTATTTACTAAATTACTTATTAATTTAGTTTATAATGATCTATGTAACATGCATGCAAATATAAAGACATTTATATAAGAGAAGAAATTTCCTCACATTGATATGAAAATAATATGGGCACAACAAGAACTCCTTCTTGTTGTTCTTGAGCTAATAATATGGATGAACAAGAAATCTCCAAAACTAGAAGACCTCCTTCAAGTTGCACCAAGATGACACCAAATAATCTACCCTTATTATTAACTAGATAATAAGATAGATGATATACTACTATATTAGACTATATTACTACACTAGTAATACTTAAGAAATATTAGTATATGAGAGTTTTTAGTGAGAGGAAGGAATTTTAGAGAGAAGTGTAAAATTGCACAAAATGAAGTAGTGGAAAAATGAACAACAATTGTTCATTATAAAGCCAATTTGGCCGGACCAACCTTGTCCAAAATGGACTCTTATTTTGTTTAATTTGATCACATGCATTAGGGTGGAGTGTTGTAGTATAAGTGATGATTATATTCTACTTGATATGTCACTTTCACTTGGTGACTTGTGAGTGTAAATAAGAACAACAATCATCACCATACTACAAGCAACATGACCGGCCACTATGGCCTTGTTTTGATCCATTTTGATTTTTGATATTTGTCCCACAAATACTTATTAATCATATGCTTAATTATCTTGTATAATTAAGTGTTAATTTGATCATATAACAATTATATGACACAAATAAATGAATAATATGTACTTAACATTTTAAGTAATATTCTACCATTATATCAATATATAATGGGTCCCACAATGCTTAGTTAATTTATTTTTCAACTCTTGTAAATATAATTAACTAATTACCTCTATCTCAAAACCTCAACTAATTTAGTAATTTAACGATTAATTACTAAGTTAAATCTTATTTAATCGTATTAAAATAAGATATAAATTTATTAGTCAATTATCGCATAATTGAAAAATAAGCTTAATCGAATTTGAGTTCTTAACTCAATTTCTAACAATTAACTCTCGTACATATCGAATATATGTAATGTACTAATTAACTGTATCGTATACAAATAATTAGTTACTATTTGGATTTCATCCTTTAGGTGTGACCGAAAGGGATCAGTTGATCACCGCCGTCAAACGACAATAACGTCAAACTCTAGTCAGCCAACCGTTATTGATTTACGTTAATCAACTGACTAATCATATATATAGTCAATAAATATCCCAATTATATTCCTTAATAAGATTTATTATGTGGCGCACTATTTGTGGAGGACACCTACTCCAACAACAATGACTATGGAATTGGAGGAGAAGAGTGGGGAGAAAAGAAAAGCGGAAAGTGGTCGTGGCCAATCTTGCTAAAGCATGGAGGATTTGCCTAAGCTCAGACATACTTAGGTGGTGGTGGTTATGGATGTAGAGCAAGGTATGGAAGTGGTTGCGTTCGCATCACAGTGCTCCAGCTCCGTCGGGCCCTCGATGATATAATTGCGGTGGGTTTGGCCAAAAGTAGAGTGAATGCACAAGCGGAGCAAGTCTATGAGATCATCATTCAACAACCAAGGCGTTTCTTTTAGAGTAGGATGTCAAGGAGTATCAGGCTATCGTCAAGGTGGATCGTGGAACCAACAACCACATTCTTTCAATTAAGGGGGGATTCAAGAAAGCCAATTCTTACAATCGTTCAAGCAACTATGGTGGTAGATGGAAACCGGAGGCGAGTCACTCGGATTCCGCTAACACGGTCCAAGGTGGTACAAAGAAAAGCGGTAAGCTCTTCATATTAAACAACGAGGAGGCGAAGAATGACGCACAAGTTGTGATGGGTAACTTTCTTATTAATAATCATTCTTCTTTCGTTTTTTTACTCGCGGGCCTCACATTCTTTTGTGGCCAAAGATCATGCATTGGCCCTAGCCCCTAGGACTGGGGCAGGGTGAGTCAATTAAAGATGAAGTGTTTATACCTTTAGGGGAGTCCTTGTCTTGTTGTAAAATATATAAAAATGTACCTTTAGTGGTGGGTGGTGTCAATTTCCTTATAAATTCATTAGAGTTTCCCTTGTGTGGTTTTGAGACCATTATAGATATGGATTGGTTGTCTAAGTATAAGGCATCTATCCATTGTAGCCTTAAAATAAAAGGCGTCTCTTAGGTTACCAAAGGGTGTTAGAGTGTCGTATAAAGGAGTGGTGGTGATGCCGAGGGTCAAGCTCACAACGACTATAACCCTTAAAACCCTCTTGAGGAAGGGATGTCCTTTAATACTGTGTCATGTGCGTGACACAAGAGTGGAGAAGCTTGAGTCGGGAGATATTCCAATTGTAGAAGATTATGCCGATGTATTTCCAGAGTATATTCTAGGGTTACCTCCCAAGCATGATGTGGATTTCAGGATCGACTTGAAGCCGGGAACGAGGCCTGTATCTAAGGCACCGTACTGTATGGGGCCGAAAGAGTTAAAAGGATTGAAGAAAGCAATAGGTGAGTTTGATAGAGAAGGGGTATGTGAAGCCTAGTGTATCACCTTGGGGTGCACCGGTCTTATTTGTTAAAAAGAAGGACGGTAGTATGCGGTTGTGCATTGATTACCGTGAGCTGAATAAGGTAAAGGTGAAGAACAAGTATCATTTGCCAAGGATTGATTACCTCTTCGATCAATTGAATAAGGGGGCGTGTTTTCCAAGATAGACCTTCGTTCGGACTACCATCAGCTGAGAGCTCGAATTGGAGATATTCTGAAGACGGTGTTTAAGACTCGGTATGGGCACTACGAGTTTATACTAATGTCGTTCGGTTTGACCAATGCACCGGCGGTCTTTATGGACCTTAAGAATAAAGATTCCAGCCCTTACCTCGACAAGTTCATGGTGGTTTCATCGACGACATTTTAGTGTACTCCAAGGATAGAGAAGAGCAAGCGTATCATCTTCAATTCGAATCGTGTTGCAAACTTTGAGAGATAACCAACCCTAAGGTAGACTCTAAAAGTGTGAGTTTTGGTTGGAGAAAGTGACCTTTTATTGGTCATTTCGTGTCAAAATAACTTGTTTCGGTGGACCCTAGTAAAGTGGAGGCGGTTTCAAAGTGGGCAGGCGAAAGAATGTTGCTTATATTCGAAGTTTTCTAGGCTTGGTGGGATATTATCGTCGATTTGTCAAAGATTTATAAAAGATAAGAAGACCTATGACGGCCTCTTATGCGAAAAGAAAACCGGTTTAGGTGGGATGAGGGTTGTGAGTCGGCGTTCCAAATCCTTAAGGAACGTTTGACCACGGCTTCGGTTCATGCCTTACCGGATGAGAGTGAAGACTTTGAAGTTTACACCGATACTTCTAAGTTCGGATTAGGGTGTGTATTGCAACAACGAGACAAGGTATTGCTTACGCGTTAAGACACCTCAAGCCGTATGAAAAGAACTATCCGACTCATGATCTCGAGCTCGGAGCGGTATCTTTTGCTTTGAATATTTGGCGTCATTATCTATATGGGGCGACATTCAACGTATTATTATAAAAGCTTAAAGTACATCTATACCCAAAGGGAGATCAACAGGCAACAAAGGCGGTGGATCGATCTGAGATACGATTATCACATGAAAATCATCTATCATGAAGGAAACGCTAACGTTTTTGCCAATGCTTTGAGTCAAAAGTCGGTACATTCTTTGTGTACCACATTATCCATGATGAAGGTAAGGGAATAGGTGAAGAAGATGGGATCAATGTAATTCAGAAAGGGGATGCCATGAGTGACCTAATGATTGAGCCGGAAGGCATGCAACCAGTCCATCGGCTGAGAACCCCTACCACCATAGTGACACAAAAATTTACGAAGTGTTCTGAGCCGGCCAGTAGCCAACAATCGCCCGATCGGCCGTTTAAAACCACCAGATGCCTCTTCGAGTTGAAATTTTGGGCACATGGCCTTCAAGCGGCCGTTGGATAGGCGGCTGACCGACCGACTGGAAGCCACGACTCATCATTTTGGATTACCTCCCCTCAAGACCTCATTAATACCCATGACTATAAAAAGATGTTTTGAGAAAATTGTGAAGAGAGGAGAGAGTCCCTAGAAATTAGATCTACTACTTAGCTTAATCCTTTCATTAGCAAACTTGAATCTTTCCTTAATCTAGTCTTAATTTTCTTTAATTAGAGTTTAATTCTAGTATTATTGGGTTGTAATCAAGAGATTGAAGATATTTTTCCTCAATTCAATTCAAGTTCTCATTTTTATTGCCTGTTAGTGTCATTTTCTTCTCTTTACCTTGTTCTAATCTTATTCCCCTTTTCATAAATGTCTTAATTAGTTGAATAGTTATTTGAATATTATGCTTTTTTTCTTGTTTGCTTTACAATTAGACTTGTTTGCTTCAATTACCATTAGCATGAGTGAGTAGACTCCCTTCTAGGATTTAGGGGGATCCTAGGTAGATTATAGGGGGTTTGGGTTGTTGAGGATGAGATTTAGGTGATTGTCTTATATTCTTGTTCATGCATGGTAAGTATTTGATGATATGTTTGAATGAAAATTTGTATCTTTCATTATTGTTTTACGTTATCCTTGAACGGAAAGTTAAAGAGTAGTGTTTGTATGTCATGTTCATGATAAGTTTTGGTAGATGAATGTGAAAGATCGTCGATCTAGACTTGAGAAGCATCCTTGATCAAAAAGTTTAGGTTAGGCCTAATTATTGTTTGATCATTCTTATTCTTATTGACTCTTGCATCTCCCCCTCCTTACCTACGTGAACCCAAGTACCCTAGATTTCTTTTATCGATTCAACTAATCTATTTTTTATTTATAGTTTTGTTTTCTATTAGTTATTAATCAAACATCTTATTTCTAGGCTAAACTTAGACTTGAACTGTCTAGGTAAGTAATCCCCGCAGTACTCGTGTTCGATCTCATACTACTATTTGTGTTTTTGTTTGACTTGGTTGTGACAAGTTTTAACCGCATGAAAATGGTGTCGTTGTCGGGGATGGCGTTAGGTTATGCTTAGTTAGTTAGAGTCTTAGGACTAGTCTTCTTTCTTTCTTTCTTTGTTTAATAGTGAGTGTGTTGTTGTGTGTTATTGCCTTTCCCTAGTGCTTTAAGGAACATTCACGATCTCCTCTCTGATTCCGATCCCGAGAGACTTTTTCAAGCCTTGAGGAATAGGACTTTGACAAGAGTTTGAAATTCCATTTTAAGCAACCAAAACAACAACCATTGATTCCTACTTTCATTAACTCACTTTTCAATACTGAAATTTCATACCTTCCTCCAAACAACACACCTCCAAATTCACCACCTAGAATCATGACACTCCGTGATCATAGCATACCTAATCCCGATGATTGTTCTTCACCTATAAACTTTGGGAACCTTGCACCAATTAATTTTGAGATTCATCAGGCCCAATTGGCGACCATCCAACAAGATTATTTCCATGGTAACCCAAGTGAGGATACTCATGCACCTCTGAAAGTTAAAAAACATGGTTGGACTCATGAAAATGAATGGAGTTCCCGAGAATACCCTCCGACTTATGTTATTTCCTTTCACTCTTGCGG
This sequence comes from Heliosperma pusillum, assembly GCA_022085475.1. Lineage (NCBI taxonomy): Eukaryota > Viridiplantae > Streptophyta > Magnoliopsida > Caryophyllales > Caryophyllaceae > Heliosperma > Heliosperma pusillum. Next base: position 35,059 of record JAIUZE010010154.1, on the reverse strand, counting down.
ATAAGGCCGATATGTGGTTGAACACTCATCTACCTAACACTTTAACCACATGAGAAGACCTCTCAAAAGCCTTTCTTGAACGATTTTTCTCCCCATCAAGAACCGCCATGCTCCGAAATGAAATCACTACCTTTCAACAACAAGAGGAAGAGTCTTTGGGAGATGTTTTGGACCGATACAAATATCTACTTGCCCGTTACCCACATCATGGGATTATGGAGTGGTATATTACCCAAACCTTTTACCAAACATTACTATCTACAACCAAATAGATAGTGAATGCCTCCGCGGGGGGTTTCTTAGCTTCGATCACTTAAGTGATACTGATGCGGCGACATTGATAAAAAATATGGTGTGCATGGAGACAAGCTATGGGACAAGGCCAAGTCCTTTAAGAAGAAATAGTCAATATCACGGGAAGACAACTTCTAATGCGGAAACAAATGCAAAGATCGATGAACTAATAAAAATGATAAGTGAGTTAAACCGCAAAGGTGTTAACCAAGAATGTGGATCTCACGGTCCTCCCATGAAGGAAATTATGTCATCATCCACTTATGAGGAATGTGGTGGAATGGGTCACACTTATGAAGTTTTTGCAAACAACTTCTACAACATGGGGGAAGGGGAGAATGTAGTCGAAGACGTGGACGCTTTTCAATCTTTCAACAATTTTTCCAATCGATCATCGACACCCCCATTCAATTCCAATCTAAATGCCTACCATCCAAATTCAAACCACCATCACCCTGGATTGAAGAACCATCTTAACTTGAGCTACAAAAGTATAAATTTTTTAAATCCACCCTCCGTAGAACAACAAGCACATAATATGATTCCTCCGTGGTTTAATCAACCTAGAGGAGGAGGACAAGGGTTTAGAAACAATTTGGGAATCAAAATCAGGGGTATAATCAAGGATATCAAGGCCAAAACCAAGGGTTTGACAACCAAGCCCAAGGTTTTAATCAAGGATACAATAATGATCAAGGGTATCACGGGAAAAACCAAGGTTTCAACAAGGATACCAAATCCAAGGTAATCAAGGTTATCAAGTCAAAACAAAGGGTTCAATCAAGGTTTCAACAACAGCCATGGTTATAATAAAGGGAACAAAATCAACAGTCAAGGATATCACATCCAAGGGAACAATCAAGGGTTTAACACTCAAAGTCAAGGGTATGTCAATCCTCTCACCTTAGCCAATCAACCTTTTTATCAAGGGGAAGCAAGCTCACATGCTACCAACTCGAACTCGGATGAGTAATACAACAATTTGATAAACGTCATTAGTGACTTGTCAAACAAGGCTAATGAGTCTTTAAAACTTGTGAGTTCCTCTCAAAAGAACCTTGAGACCCAAGTAGATTCACAACCAATTTCTAATCCTCAAAGATCACTGGGTGCCTGGCAAGGAACCACCGTCCCTCATGGTGTTTCGTTGCGAGTTGAAGGGATGGAGAAGGCCCTTTAGTTGCCTCTCATTGGATATTATTAGGTTAGGTTAGGTCAGGTTATTTAATTACTTGTTTTAAATATGGATCTTTGCATAATTCACTCACTTACTTACTCGGAAACGAGTAAAGTTTAAGTATGGGGAGATTTGCGATTATTCGTCGAATTTTACCCCATTCCCGAGTCCTATTTTTTATTTAAATATACTAAATAACCCGTCTTCCTTTATATTTTGCTCGTATCTCGGTCATTCGTATATTATTTTAATATTTCAAAAAAACCGAGTCAACGGCATGGAAATTTATAAACGGGAAAAGTGAATAAAAGCGGTTTTTAAAGTCGGGAATCAAAACTGAAGCAAACAAGCGAAGACGAAAAGGAGTTTTAACACTTAGGCTCGTGGCCAGCCGACCGGCTGCAAACCCAGCTAACAGGCCGTCGACCACCTGATGTACCTTATCCTCTTCTTCTTCGCAGTTTAGCCTGGCCATGGGTGGCTCCCACCCAGCCCACCGGCCGCCTGGTGGCCCAGTGAGAACTACTAATATCCCGTAATTCATAGGTTTTTCGGGAACTGGGCCGGTCAGCCACACTGGCCCACCGACCATCACCAATATCCTCCTTACCACTCCTACTACTCAAGGGTGGGTTCTAGCCGGTCTAGCGGCTGGTGGCCGGCCAGGAGCCACCAACACCATTCCTCGCCCAATTTTATTGAAAATGTAGCAACATACAAGAGGTTTGTGGGCCCCAGCGGCCATGATGCCCTTCACCTAACTCTCAGCTACCAACTACAGGCAGGGATGACAGTGGGTTGGGGACCCGACCCATGCCCATCGGGTCGGATCCATACGGGTCAGGTTTGGGTCTAAATTTTTGGGACCCGATGGACATGGGTTGGATATGGGTCATAAATAAATCTTACGGGTTCGGGTATGGGTCTGACTCACTAGACCCGGACCCGACAATTAGACCCGTATAATTTAAAAAAAAATCACTAATAAATTTACAAAATACACAATAGTAGACAACGGTCAAATACTCATACTACTTCCTCCGTTCCATTTGGCTGTATACATTTGCTTTATCACGTATGTCAATGCTCATTTTAATTTGTTTATATCTTTAGTTACATATTATCAAAAATTATAAAATTTTGATATTAAGATTGTTTTCGGTAAGACAATTTAAATAAAATCTTACATGACTATCTTTTATGTCATATATTAGAAGTTGTATTAAAGATTCTTATAACTTATGAATCACTACAACGAAATCTCGGGAAACTGACGGTTTTTCTGACGGAAAAAAAATTCCGTCAGTATTTTATTATGACTGACGGACTACTGACGGAAATATAAAACTGACGGATTATCCGTCAATAGCCGTCAGTAGAAAATGGCGCGTTGACTAAGTCAAAGGCGGCAAAATACACTGACGAGTACTGACGGAAATTCTGTCAGTAAATACTCCCACTGACGGAAATTCCGTCAGTAAAATAGGAGATTACTGACGGAATTTCCGTCAGAATGTAATAATATCATAGTCAAATTAAGGCCCAGTCAAACATAGATCCTGACGGAAATTCCGTCAGAAAGTGTTTCGAAATCTCAGGAACCTGACGGATTCCTGACGGAATTTCCGTCAGAAAGTATCTGTTTATGTAAAAATCGCACGAAGAACTCCGTCATTCTTCATTCATTTTTTCCCCAAAACCTAACCCCCAAATCAATTAAATCCCCACTTTCCGACCACCGGCTACCTTACTAGGGGTGAGCAAAACCGGATATCCGAGACAGTTTTCAAAGCCGTATCGGATATCCGGTTTTTAAAATCACTTATTTTGGTATACGTATCCGATACGGATTTTCCGGATATACGGTTTCCGTATATCCGGTATACGGTTTTTGCTTTTCGCTTCATTTTCCATTTTTATGTTCTGTTTTCCATTTACCTCCCAAATTTTCCAAGTTCTAATATGATAGTATCTTACACATAACATCGAATTTACGAAAGAAATTCAATTACAAGTACGTGATAAGTTGATATAAATTACAATCCTCCAAAATATTACAAATTCCATCAAAAGTGAAAAAATATACAATGATTTATATTTTACTCCTCAATCAACCTAACTGGTCCACCGTCTTCAAAATAATGCTTCAAGCCTTCAATGCCCGACATCGCTGCGTTAATAAAGACAAGTATCAAGTCCAATTCCAAAATGAATTTATATCGGTGATATTATGGATTCATTAGGATTTTTTATAGCTAATAAAGCTGAAATTTTTTGTCACTTTTAAAAAAAATCCAACACTAGGCAGGGGGCAGGGGGCAGGGGCAATACATAAAGAGGATCTGATGATATATATATAAATATAGGAAAGTAAGAGAGCGCTTAACAACGGATAAAAGGAGGAACAAACCTTTTTAATCATCCATGTCGTGACTATCATCAATCACGATAGCCGTATGTTCCAATGTCAAGTCTTCTATACCTACCATTTTGCAGTAAAGATTAGTTTGACACTACAACTACATCGACTAAATCTGCATATATAAAAGCAATGGTTAGAAATAGACTTGCCTTCTTGCATTTTCGTCATTTCATATAAAATGTCTTCTATGATAAGTGGAGTGTGAGAATTTCGAAGCCAATCTTGTCCACACACAAGGGCTTCAACCATATATGGAGACAAAGATGTACGAAAAGAATCAAGAATTCGGCCACCAGTGCTAAAAGCTGATTCCGAAGCCACTGTAGAGACCGGGATAGCAAGCACATCTCTAGCCATCTTGGAAAGAATGGGATATCTTTTCTGGTTATCTTTCCACCATTGTAAGATGTTAAAAGATGATTCCCTGCTTTCTCTATCGTCTTTCAAATACTTATCTAATTCAGATTTTCTCTCAACTTCACCACCACCCATTTCCATATCAAACTTATTACCCAAAAGAGCACTAAAGTTAAACATCTTATTTTGGCTTTTATCATTTGGAAGCATACTTGTCGAACTGGTGGAACTTGAACTAGAAGTAGATGGAACTTCTTTAGGTTGGTTCAATTTAGCATAAAAACCAAAAAGCTCCTGTAGAAAGTAACTAATGTTTCCAGCCAAAAGAGTACCATTTGTCGAGCCATAAGCGGACTTCACCATCCACTCCACACACACAAGTTTCCAGCGTGGATCAAGGATTAGAGACACAAATAACAACAGGTTCAGATTATCAATTTTACCCCAATACTTGTCATACTTCACTTTCATTTGAGATGCCATTTTTTTAATGTCTTCATCGTCATCCCCCATATGTTGTGAAAGTACCTCACCAACACCAAATATGACTTCCACATAGGAGTTACTTGTTACATAACGAGATGCAGACATTTTCAAAGTGGCATCATAAAATATTTTCAAGAAAGGTAAGAAGTATGACACTTGCTTCCATTCCTCATTTGTAAGGTTATCACCAACCTTCTTCATTTCTTTTTGAAGTGCCAAATCATTAACAAGCATACAACCAAAAGCTTTCTTAAACTTTAAGGCGGACTCAAGCATCAAGTAAGTTGAATTCCATCTTGTCTCAACATCCAAACATACAAGGCTTTTAGAGTCAATTTTTTCTTCTAAAGCACAAGCTTTAAACTTTAGTAACCTCCCCGGTGAAGACCTAACAAATTTTACTAAGGTCCTAATTTTGACAACTGAGTTAGCAAGATCAGACAAGCCATCTCTAACCACCAAGTTCAAAATATGGGCTGCACATCTCAAATGCAAATATTTTCCATCCAAAACATCACATTCAGAATTATTGAACTTTCTCTTCAAGTAGTCAACAACAAGATCATTAGAACTTGCATTGTCTACGGTTATTGTTAAGACTTTTTTCAAGTTCCACTCACTCAAACATTTTTCAATTTTTTTACCAATTATCTTTCCCGAATGACCGGCAATTTGACAAAAGTTAATGATTCTTTTATGCAATTTCCAGTCAGCATCTATAAAATGGCAAGTTAAGCACATATATCCCAAGTTTTGACCCGATGTCCAGCAATCAGTAGTCAGACACACTCTAGATGACAAATTTGTAAAGAATTCTTTTAAATATTTCCTTTCCTCTAGAAATAACATATAAGCATCTCGAGCAACAGTGAATCGTGAAGGAATAGAAAATTGAGGGTTCATATCCAAGCAAAAACCCTTAAATCCCTCCCCTTCTACAAATCTAAAAGGCAATTCATCAATTATTATCATTTTTGCAAGTGATTTTCTAGTCTTTCCATGATCAAACTTCCACAATGAAGGAACCCCAATAGTCTCAGTCGAGCCATCATCATTAACAATGGTAGTGGTTTCAAGACTAATCAACTTTTGTTTTTTTTTATCTATATTGGCAGGTAAACTTTTACACCGTGCAACATGATTAGTGATTGGGGTGGTGCCATGACTAGATTTACAACTAACAGTATCATCACAATGGACGCATTTTGCAAAGTCTGCTTCATCAGCTTGCACAAAATGAGCCCAATGTGGCGATGCATTTTTCCGGTTTCTAACAAATGGCTGACCCGGGCACCAAACCTTACTTACATTGCTTTCACTTGGGATTTTTGGTGGTCTTGCTCTCTTTTGACTCGCCGACTGCTGAGAATTTATCTTTAACTTTTTAGTTGAAACCTCCTCGTCGACGTCAATATGATCACCTTCACTCATGCCATCGTATACATCAGCGACTCTTTCGTCAGTGGCATTATGTTCATTATCGTCAAAACTTGAAAACATCTACCTGAAATAAATTAAGAATCCATGGCATTTAAATTAAGAAACTGAAATGAGACAGGAAGACGAAAAAGAAGACAATGAAGTATTTAAATTAAGAAACAAGCAAAAGAAACAATAATATTTCTTCAACTCAACATCACAAAGGGTTCAGACATCAATATTCAGCCTCTGTATCAAATAACAACAAGAATGTGTTCGAAAACTCCGTATCGAAACTCCGTCCCCCCACATAACATTCCTTCATATTTTTCAAAATTAACAAAATAAAAACAACATTCAGGTGACGACTTTAGATTAAGAAGAAGAAAACAACAATAAATCATACAATAAATTAATAACAATAAAAAAAGGAGAACGACAATGAAAACTGAAATTAAGATGAAGAAAAAAGGACGAACCCCTTTAATAGACGTCGTTGTTGTTGCTGAGATGTTGTCGGAGCTCCGATGGTCTGAGAGCTTGTGGTACGGTGAATGGATGAATGATTTGGGTTAGATCTAGGGTTTTGGGGAAAGAATGAATGTGTGAGTCGTGTGACTACTGCTAGTGGAAAGAATGAATTGTGAAAGAGTTGATTTTAGGGTTGATTTTAGTCATTTTAGTCTTTTAGTGAAAGAGTCTGTTTTTGTGTTTTTTTTTCTTTTTTACAAAAACCGTATCGGATACCGTATATCCGGTTTTAAATTGTGCCGATCCGTATCCGATATGGTTTTTTAAGAACCGTATCGGATATACGGAAATTCGTATCGGATATACGGAAATCCGTATAATAAAATTCGTATAGCGTATCGGATACGTATAATAAAACCGTATCGTATATTTTTGCTCAGCCCTATACCTTACTACCACTGACTAACTTCCTCCGGCTACCACTTTCCGATCACCACATCCTTGGTAAGTTTAATTAACTATTTCATTCTCTCTCTCTTTTCTCCTTTTGTTAATTTATATGTTCCTTACTAGTTGTTTGTTGTAGAACCGACGACCACCACTAGCTACCTCCGACCGTCGACCGTCGCTACTTGTCGCCGCTGCATCTTGTCGGAAAGTGTTTGTTTATTTTCATCCTTAGGTAATATATCTACCTTTATTTTAATTTCGCCCTCCGTCTTAATCATTTGTTTGTCTTTAATTGATGTAGGATAGTAGCCATTATTATTTTTGTTAATGAAATTTTTGTTGTTAATTTAATTTCGCCTTCCGTCTTAATTATTTGTTTGTCTTTAATTGACGTAGGATAGTAGCCATTATTGTTTTTGATAATGAAATTTTGGTTGTTGTTAATATAATTTCGCCCTGCGTCTTAATCATTTGATAATAAAACTTTTGTTGTTGTTAGAAGCTAGTTATTACATGTGTTTTGTATGTTAAAATTATTACATGTGTTGATATTGACTTAGTACCCGTTCAAAAATTACTCGTTAGGAGTAATTTTTGAATAGTCCCCGTTTTGGGACAGAATTTATAAAGCCATATTGTTTAAATGTGATTGGTTTGATAATTCCCCACAAGGAGTTAGTATCCATAAGGTATACGGACTTGTCGATGTAAACTTAAAAAGGAAACTTCGTGGACATAACCCATTCGTGGCAGCTTTTCAAGTGGATCAAGTGTGTTATGCTCCTTATCCAACCACTAAGAAAGATAATCAATGGTCCGCGGTTTTTAAAATCAAGGCACGATCGCATGTTGATGCTCCTGTTGACGAAATTGTCTTCCAAGAAGATGTGGTTGTCAATAGTCAGTCAATTTCACCAATTTTGGTGGAAGAGACACAAAGTGGGGATGAATATGAAGTGGTTGTTGAAAGGGGTGAAGGGGAGTATGACAAGGACATCGGTGATGAAGAAAAAGAAAAAGATGATGAAGATGAAGAAATTCAACTAGTACAAAATGAGGAAGATGAGGAAGAAGTCGGATTACTTTTTTCAGATGATGAAAGTTTGTTGATTTGTAGTGATAGTGATAGTGAGGGTCACTAGTTAATTGTAATCTATTTGTCAAAATACAATTATAATCAAATTTGAAACTTTGCATTGTAATTCAAAAAGTTTGCTCGCGGTTTTTATATATTGAACTACCTAACAATTTCCATTGTATATAGCTTTTACATATGGCAGGTGGGTTTATCAGACGAATCATAGGTAGCACTAGTCGTTCTCGTCGTGCTGATGATGAGCGGAACGAGGAGGATGCTGCCTTTCACGAGCAGGAGCAGGAGCAGGAGCAGGAGCAAGAGCAGGCGACGATCCCGACGACACAGCAGGAGAGTACGCGGATTATTCTGTCTCGCAATCCTGACATAGGCCAGTGGTAATATAAGTGTCTAATTAATATATAGAATACTTTTATTATCGCTAACTTTAGTTTATTATCACTTTTACGCTAACTTTTATTATCTTTTATTATCGCGTTCGTTCTAATATATATGTATCTTTTTCAGGTGGGACGACAAGCCGATCAAGCAATACGTTACTTGGTCTTTTATTCGTACCATAGGCCGAGAATACTTCACCAAATGGAGTGAAGCGAGCCACTACCAGCGTAGGCGGATGTGGGATTAATTTCAGGTATATTTTATTACGGTTCTATCTATTACTTTCAAAACGTGTAGTTATACAATTTCAGCAATTACTAACAAGTTGTTTATGATGAAATAGAATCATGTGAACTCGGTCGATCCGAACTACAACCCGAAGCCCAAATGGCAGAAACAGGTCACAAGGCGGATTACCTCACTTGTTAATGGCCTCAAGTATAACAAAAATAGGCCAGATTGGGTGCCTGAAACTTGGTGGGAAAACATTAGAAATAGGCCCGAAAGCGATCCCGAATTTGCCAAGAAGTCTAACATAAACAAGGTTAATAGACGGTCAGGTGGCGAGAAAGCTTTGGGCACCCATACTCTAGGCCGGAAGAGTTGTGCTGATGCGTTTAAAGAATTGGTAAGTCCTTTATTATTTACTTCACAAATTACATATTATGAAGGATTAATATTGCCGATATATCACTTAATGTTTTTATAATACTTTCAGGTTGATCCTACGCCGTACAAGTTGTTTGAGAAAACAAAAAAAAACAAGAAGGGCGAGTGGGTTAATCCTAGAGCTGCTAAGACAAACGTAAGTTTGTCTAATAATTACTAAGGATTTTTTTTTATATCCAATTTTAATACTTTTTATTAGTTTCGTTTTGTTTTGATTACTTAATGTTTTTAATTATATAATTTCTTTTTTGTGGGTTCAGGAAGCTTACACCGAGGAGATGAGTCAGCCAACGCCAACTGGCGAGACCAAAGACGAATTCCGTGCATACTATAAAGCTGTAGACGGATTCGATAAGAAGTCGAGGCTCTTCAGGATGGGAGACATGGGGAAAGAAGTGTGGTATGATCCACCATGCAACAAAAGTGCACGCGCATCTTTCTCCTACAATCCTACAGATTACACTCGATTTGCAAGTGAGAATACTCAAATGAAGGAGCAATTGAGTGCACTTGCCAATGAACGAGAACATGAGCGAGCCGCCCGACTTGCCCTAGAAGCACAAGTACGGGCCAATCAACAACAAATGGAGAACCAAGCCGCGCAAATGACTGCCATGCAAGCGGCTATGATGAAATTTCTTCCCCCGGAGTTGTGCAGCAACTTCCCTCCTCCACGTCCAAGAGATGACAAAGCGGACGACGGGCACGGTTTTGGAGGAGCTACCGTTACCCCCTTAGGTTAGTAATTTATCATCTACCTAAGTTAGGGAACCGGTTGAATTTATAAGCTTGTAAAAACAAAGTTGTATGAATTTGTTTAACATTTTATGTAATGAATTCTTTTTCCAATTTCCATCGATCTTCCCCATTATTTTTATTGCCTTTTGTTGATTCCCGACCATGCGGTCGATGTGAGTATGAATTACCACTTTGCGGTGAACGTGTGTATTTTCTGTATTGCAGGTTTTGTTGAAATTTTCACCGTTTAAAACAATGCAAAAAAACGCATTGTGGCTGGACAGCAGGCTGCTGTATCCAGCCACTACTCTATTAAGTACTGACGGAAATTCCGTCAGTAAAGTCAAGTCAATCTTGACTGTACTGACGGAAAATCCGTCAGGAAAGTCAATATTATGTTGACTTTACTGACGGAATTTCCGTCAGTAAAGTCAACATAATATTGACTTTCCATACGGATTTTCCGTCAGTACATTCAATCTTGACTTTCCAATTGAATTGACTGACGCAACTTTCGTCAGTAAGCCGTCAGGGAGTCCAATTACTGACGGAAATTCCGTCAGAAGTCTTTTTTTTGTTACCAATTGAAGTGACGCGCGTTACTGACGGAAATTCCGTCAGTAATTGAAATTACTGACGGATTTTCGGTTTTACTGACGGATTTTGTCCGTCAGTTTCCCGAGTTCGTTTTGTAGTGAATAGTGTCCAAAAAGCAAACGTATACAACCAAATGGAACGGAGGAAGTATTAACAAAGCAAATTTTAACCTCTCGCTCTCTGGCTTTTTCCTTTTCTCTCTGGTTCTAACATTTACGAGCTCTACGTACTCAACCATAACACTATCAAACAGACGTCGTACTTCGGCCAGTGCACTGGTGCCCGACGAGGACAAGGGCGTATTTCTCCTTTTTTTTCCCTTTGTCAATTTTAATAAAGTTAACTCTCTAATTCATCCCTCTTTTTTTAGGGTTTTTTTTTTCTGATTTCGATTAATTTAGTTATTGTGATTTGTTTTAGGGTAATTTGGTTTCATTTGGTATATTAAACTTATTTGATTTGATTTGATTTTAGGGTAGTTTGTTATTCAATTCAATTTCATATGGATTTGATTTTAGAGTAGTTTGTTATTCAATTAATTTTAGTACTAACATGTATTCTAAAATGGCATATAAAGATGTGTTTTGTATGATAACTTGCACAGTGAAAGATTGAAGGTCTAAAAAAGGGTAAAAAAGCTAAAAATGCCTATGTTACTACCAGACATGCGGGTAAACCCGGACCCGACCCACACACATACGGGCTGGGCATGGGTCCAGTGATTTTAGACCCTGCAGTGTCTGGGTCGGTGAAGGGTCCAAGTTGAGGGTGACAGGTCCAGGTCCGGGTCTTACTAGACCCAACCCATACATGCCCCGTTGCCATCCGTAACTACAGGTGTTCCAGCCGGTTGTTCTGGCATGCGGCTGGTCGCCCGGCACAAAACCCCACTACGCGAAAAACCGACTTTTGCTTGTTTCTCACCTCCATTGTATGTTTTATATAAATAGAACTTTTAGGTTATGATAGACTACAATGAGACACGAGAGTATAATATGACAGACTAAAATAAAAACCTGTCTCATTAGATTAAAGCAGGATTTAGGATAGATTAGATTAACTTAGTTTTAATAATTCCTTTAAACCTTCTCCAACTTAGTTTAATCTTGTAATAGCCTATTATTACCCGTATTTTGTATGACGATCAAAGTCGAAGGATCTGGGTATTTTATTCAAGTTTGTATCTTTTCCGTCTCATTTATGTTAATGGGTAAAAATCTCGTCTTTCCTTCTTTACTTCATTCTAATTTCATTATATTGTTTTACAATATCTAGTTATTAGTAATGTTCGGTATGTTTAATATTGTGTTTAATTGTCATGTTTGTCTTAAATATATTTGAGTAGATTGTAGCTCGGGTTTAGGGGACCTTTTGTGAGGTAATCGGTTTGAGTTTGTTGTTTTGATGATGGGAATTACTCGAGTAATTTGTATTCTTTATCTTGCACGCTACATGTTTCATTTGTTGAAATGTTAGAGTGAAAAGTTAAGTGATTTCTCTTGTCTCGTTGACTTTTCCTTGTAGCGTAAGCTTGGTTTAGTCGTTCCCTAAATATGTCTTGAGGCGTAAGCCTATGCTTGTGGTAGCATAGCGTGTAGATTGATTGGTTAGGCCTAGAAGGAGCGAATTCTCACTAGACTCGACCTAAGGCATCTCATTGACCGAAATGTCGTGATTCTACCCATACATCGCCAGAACCTTTCCTGGAATCGTGATCCAACTCACTCTTTTTCACACTAGCGCCCCTGAGATCTTGACTTTGTTTCTTTATTCTTACTTGTGTTTGTTTGGTTCATGTTTTTACTATTAATTTCTTAGTTTAGAAATATCATTAACCATGTTTGTGTGACTAAACTAGAACTAAAAACGGAGACTTATAGCCCTCTAAACCCACCATCCTTGAGACCGATCTCGGCTTCCGTTATCGCATTAGTTGAATTTATATAAATATTTGTTTGCTTGCGGGGTGCTCGACGACCCTGCATCAATGATTTACTCTACAAATATTTGAAGAAGACCTTTTGGTGGCTGAAAATGAAGAAGGAGATAGCGGAATTTGTGGCAGATTTCGACTTGTAAAAAGGTGAAGATCGAGCATAGGAGACCTCAGGGAAAAATGCAATCGTTGGAGGTGCCAGAACAAAAATTGGAATCGAAATATATGGACTTCATTGTTGGTTTACCAATGAAATCAAGGGGAAATAATATGGCATGCGTCAAAGTTGACTGTTTGACTAAATCGACTCATTTTGTGTCGATGAAGGATACTTGGAACAAAGTGGAATTGGCTAATGCTTACGTCATCATATTGTGAATCTTCATGGTGTGCCTAAAGATATTGTTTCGGATCGTGATGCGAGATTCATCTCAAGGTTTTGGCAAGAACTTCAAGACTCGTTGGGGACGCAATTGAAGATGAGCACGACTTTTTATCCGAAAACCGATGGGCAAACGGAGCAGGCTGTTCAAACTCTTGAGACTCTATTTCATGCTTGTGCTCTATAGTTCGGTGGCTCTTGGGAGGATTGACTTGATTTGATGGCGCCTTTCGTAGCTTTATATGGAAGGAAGTGTCGTAGTCCAATTTGTTAAGAAGATAGTTCCGACAAGGTAGAGATGGGGCCGGAGATGATTCAAGAAATGGTTGAATAAGTGAAGTTGATTTGACTTAAAATGAAGGCGACTCAAGACCGACAAAAGAGCTATGCCGATCTTTGACGCCGTAATATTGAATTTGAAGTTGGTGACTAAGTGTTGTTGAAGTTCTCACATTTTTGAGGAGGAGTTGAGGCAATATAAATCCAACAAAAAAATTGCAAGTTATAAGCTAAAAATGGTTGAAAAATTCAAAAACTCGCCACCACCAATTTTTGGACTTTTTCACATATGAATTTTAGTCACATACTACAATTTGTCATAAACTTTCTATGTCAATACTCTTTACTAAAACTAGCCACATTAACACTTGTACATACCTTTTTCTCTAAGATCGAATCTACTTATTCGAAAAACTCGAACGATGAACTACAATTCTCCAATTATTGAATTAATTTTGTTGTTTAACTATTATATTAATACTCGTAGTTTTTATTGAAATGATTAGATTTATCAATTAGATCTTTCGCTTAGACTATAATATCCTAGACCCTCTTGGCGCTGAGAGCGAGAACAACATATTGGAGTTGCTTCTCGTCGCCAATGTGGTTAACGCTAATCCAACGACGCGTACATATCTTACCATAGCCGCTCATCTTGAGTCGTGCGATTCCATATTTTACTAACGCATTACAGAGCGTTCGCGCATCGACGTGCTTGAATATTCTCGTGGCTATTATATTTGCGCTACCGGAGTGTGGCGTGCATTTGGGAGTTAGAACAGTGAAGGATAGAGGGTGAGGTGGTTGGTCAATGTTGTCTGATAAAGGGTGGTGGTGGTCAGGTGGTAGTGAGGGGAGGTTGAGGACGGGATATTAGAATAATTGTAATGTATTTTTTTTTTAAATCATATTTAGTTTTTTCTTTTACAAAATAATAAATTTGTTTTTTTTTTAATTTTGAAGTTCTTTTTCGTTTTCAATGATTATTTTTGAAGTGTTGGCGGTGAAGAGAGAGGATGTAAGAGATAAAAAAAATCAATTGGATGATGAATAGAAAAAATAACAAGGGTAAAATTGTAAAAGATAAAAGTAAAAGAGTAAAATTCATATGTGAAAAATCACGACCCATAATTTTATGTTAAAATTATCTTATGTACTATGTAATTACTTGTGCCTTAGGCCAATATATTTCATATGGTGATGCGGTGATGCCCCATTTTAGAATACAAGAACAAAAATCTAAAAATTGCCTCTATTCTAAAATCACATTTTCAAAATAAATATAATATGTCGATAGATATATATCATCTAGCGAATTCAAAATACTCGAGCATAGTAATGGAATAATTAGTTACAAAATTATATAACGAGTACCGACTACACTTGCGCATAACCATAACCAAGGCCAGGCTATAACGCCTATAAGTTGTTCATAGACTGTTATGGAGATTAATTATTAGGGATTATTACTTAAATTAGGGTTGGAGGAACATGATGAACATCCATAGGGAAAGGATTGGGTAGGGAATTGTCCATGTAACCATAGTGTGGATGACCATGGGAATGGCCACCAGCTGCGTCCATCACCACAAACTGCATGTCTTCTGAAGGTTTCCAATGCCGTTTCCTCTGATTTATAAACCAGTTGTTTATCTGCTTTTGATCTAACCCCGTCTCCTCTGCTAACGCTAGCTTCTGTGATTCCTGTCAGTATCATTGGTACACCATCGGTTTGATTAACTATTCACCGAGAAACTATGCCAAAATATAGAAATCGTTATGTGTCACATACTCACATAGGTTAGTTGATAAACTATGCCAATATATTAATCGTGAAGCATTGTAGATGTCACTTAGGTTAGTTGATCAATAAGGTCACTCTCTAGTGGTATTTGAAATAGGTACAGGTCTAGTAGATCAGATTGCATTTTTTGTATTATTTCATTCGGAGCATATCGGAGTGTACTAAGGGAGAAGTCATTTAAGGTAAGATAATTCTGCATTCGGGTCGACACAAACAGCTACAAAGGTCTTATGCCATAAGCCCATATATGCCAGAAGGCTAGATTCACACTCGTCCCTCAACCTCAATTAAAGTCTTCAATGAAAATATACTTTGATAATTTTTTTTTTTTTTGATAAAATATACTTTGATAATTCAACATTCAGTACTCTACAATAATCAGAGATGCAAACTATCTAATTAATTACTAGAGTCGACATACGCTAGTATATTATATCAGTTGGTCTCATGCATTGAAGACGCGCATATCCATCTTCCATGACATTTTGTGATATTATAAATATGGCGTATTTGGCGTATTTTTTCGAGGTGAAGAGTGGCTTGAGAATACAGCCAGCTCCTTCTAACCTAAACCCAAATGTGACCCGAAACACAAGGTCACTGATGGCCCCAAGTTGACACTTATCATTTTAATGACTTAATAAAAGCACTCTAAAAACGTGACCGACCCAAGAGGACCCGGCTTGGAAAACGTATCCAAATAGCCTGACGCGTAAGTGCACCAAACAACCTATTTGCTTTGTCCGCCTAAACTACATGCAAATATAACACTCTTAAGTAAGAGAAGTAAGCACAGATAATGAACAAGCCAATTAGCAGCAATAATAATCGTGAGAACTTGATTTTTAGGAATATTAAAAGTAATCAGGCAAGAGAAGGACGGAAAATTTGTCTTACAGACGGGTATGGCCATTTGTAGTGGCGGCTCCACCAATCAAGCAATTGTTGACGGGCTTCTTTAGGAAGTTTGCCCTTCTTCCTCTTCTTCAGGAATTCCTGCCTCAAGCTTCCCAAATATCCACTATACTTACGAAGAAGCTGCCCTTTCAGTTCTCGGTCTTCAACCGAAGGATCAATCAGGTTATTGTTTACATCAATGTCTTCCTCAGATGATCCATTCCTTTCACCAACGTCCCCACAAATTCCTGGTATAAGTTATGTGTCAAATGAGGTTTAAGTACTTTGCTGAAGCATATATAGCAAAATGCCCAACATGATACCTAATTGTGAAGTACTCCTTGGTCTATATTAAAATTTCAGACTACTGAACAACTTAGCCTAAGCAAACTACCTTTGTGAGCGGAATCATTGTTGAGCGGAACCGAACACAAAGTAAACACATACAAAGTATCTTGTCTAACACAAACGATCATATAAAATTCAATTTGATGTCACTACAAAAACAATGTTGCCCTAGTGTCTCAAACTCTTCAGCAGGCCTCATTTCAGACGGAATCGGAATTCCGTCTGAAGCCTTCAGACGGCCCATATGTGACTATTGTATTGTCAAATGTTACGTATAAATGTGACCAATTACACTTGACCATAAAATAGTCATATATAAACATGTCTCATCTAATTAATCAAATTAAATAATCTCTCTTCTTTAAGACTATGACCTTATAAATTGTGCTAAAAATGTAATGATCAAATCAAGTCAAATAAGCATCAAGTAATCTACAATGTGACTACATACATAAGTGATATGCCTAGGATGTGATGAGATTCTTATTGAGTAGTTCATGACAGCTCTCTTAGACATATAGGCATTGTTTATCGAATGTCCCACGCAATAGTTTATGAATTGAAGTGACATAACTTGAGACAATAAAAGACCGCCTAAATGCATGAAATAGCATGTCTTGCAGGATTTCTTATCAATCAAATTCACTTATTCGTAAAGCCACAGATTTACAAGTTACTCTCTATTTTTCATGTTATTTGGGACATTTATAAGGTTTGATATATCATTGAGAAAACTTATATATCATTACTTACCTACTGTATACTTTAGATTCCCATTTCATGAAACTCATGTCTATCATTCACCATTTTCCAATTCTAGATCTGTGAAACTTGCCATATTTTCATGCAATAGTCTTCATTAAAGACGGGGCATATTCATCTTCAATGAAGACGGGTCGGATCCTCTCTCAATAAACTAATGTTGTCATATATGTGCAACTATGTTCACAAATAATTAATTTGATTCATATAAAAAAGCGATCATAAAAATTAAAATACTTTTAATTATTTAAGCATACAACCACACCCAAGAAAAACTTGAAGAGATAAAGAGTAGAGAAGTGTTCTTTACAAAAAGAACATTGGTGGGAATACTTAAAACGAAACTAATCAACCATGACCAGTTAAAAAGAGTGACAATACTAACGACATTAATCAACCAATCAAGCATTGAAAGACCACCATTGCATAACAATCTAAAACAAGTACTCACACCAAAGATGAAGATGAAGATTTCATAATCGGACACAAGTATGCTATTGTTTTCGAGCACACGAATCTAGTAACAGAAAATTAAACAAGAAGTTGAAACATTGTTTGGCTGCTTTAAAACGGATAGTCCGTCTGAAGGAAGACTTGATGAAAAAAAACATTTAAATCTTGAACACAGAGGCATAAATGGATAATCTTGCACAAAGAGCAAAGACAATAGCATCTGTGCGTTGCTAAAAAATACAATAAATTAATACTACATAAAATAATTAGGAAAAACACTTTAAACCCAAATTAGAATAGAAGATTCTTATTGTGAGGTCATCAACAAAAGTTAATTGAAAAATCAAATTAGTTAGACAAGCTAGAGCAATAGGCATTTGCTGCAAGAGTATAGAGTATATTTGTGATGTTTTTAATATTATTATATTATAATAGTATCAAAGAGTAATAATACATACAATTAGGCATAAACATGGCTGCAAAACCCTACTTCCAAGAACACACAAACTAAACAAGGAACCAATCAAGCAAAAATGGACAACTCATAAAGAAAAACAAACATTTATTAAAGTTCCAAGATTTATTTCCAAGATCTAAATCTTGGAAACATGCACATGCAAATAAAATAATCCCCTAAAAATTCTCAAGTTTAGCTCTATAAGATGAAGTTTAGCACTTAATAATTTTCTAAATCAAACACTAATATAAAAAAGAGAGCAAAAAACAAGGGAATATAAGAGATATAGGAAGATAATCACCAGAAGAAGGAGAATCTGAAGAAGAAGAAAGGGTTAGGGTTTTAAATTGAGACTCAATTCTTGACAGAAAAAGCATGGCTTCTTTAAAAGGCTTTGTTAACTCTTGTTCATATTTTGTAAGCATTTCACAATATGCTTCCATAAATTGATCCAATGCTGGATCTTCTCCTATGTATCCTTCCCCACCGCTATCGCTTCCGCTTCTGCTGCTGTGACTCACAACCATTGTCTCTGCTTCCTCTAATCTTGCCACCACCTCCGGAGGAGCTCCCACCTGTTTTTTTTCCATTTAGTATTCAACATGCTTAGTGATTTATCATACTATATATTACACTTGCATAGTGTCAATTATTCTTCAAAGTGATGAATTTTATGCAATAATTCTTAGATTATATGCAAACACATAGTGTATTTATAGTCATTTTCATGACTATCAAGGGTTTATTATACTCCTACTAAAGTGAGGAACTTGTGAAGATTATCATAGTCATTTTCATATTAAAAGATTAATATGTATATATATAATTATATAATATAATATAATACTCAATCACAAGGGTTTAAAATTATGACAAATACTAACACAATTACTCAAAGAGGGTTTTTTTATTATTCTTTTTAAATACTCCCTCCGTCCCGGTCATTTGTTTACATTTGCTTTTGGCACAATTATTAAGAAAATTGTAGGGGACCATTTGTGGTGGTCCTTGGTGGATGACAAGTGGACAATAGTCCCATTGGCACATCAAATTACTCATAGAAAACATTCTCAATATAGAAAGGTAAACAAATGAATGAGACACCCTAAAATGGAAATGGTAAACAAATGACCGGGACGGAGGGAGTAATTGTTTTTAATAATTTTAAACCAAGCCCTTCACAAAAGATAATGTTTTGGGGTTTTGTTAACATTTCAACTAAAAAAAATAAAAAATACCCAAAATGAGATTATTTCAACATAGGAACTCAGATCTTGTGAAATGAGCATGAATTAAAGAATAATAGAGAAAAAAACAAAAAAAAACCTTTTGACAGTTAACAAAGGCAGATAAGAGACGAGGATAATGAGGATGACCCATAATCTTAGCCTTAATACTACAATTATTAGTAGTATTATTAGAACAACTATTAATATTAATCATATTGTTGTTGTTGTTGTTCTGCTGAGATTGTTGTTGTTGTTGTTGTTGTTGTTGTTGTTGATGGTTCTCCATTTCCATCAGATGATCATAAACACTTGAAGAACTACAAATCTTATTATTAATATTAATATTATTATTGTTATTATTGTTGTGATGTGAGTTGTGATTTTGATGGTGTTGATGAGATAGAGGTGGAATCATAATCATAGGATATAATAATCCATTATTTTCAATCATCATATTACAATTACCAGAATTACTATTATTTATATTTATACTATTATTATGCTCCATAATGTTTTCCCTCTCTATCACTCAAAACCCACAAGAAAAGATGTCACCTTTCAGTAAAATAAATAGAATATTTATATATTTATATATTTATATAATAATAAATATATAAATAAAATAAAATAAATGAGAATATTTTGTTGTATAAGACAGCAATTTGTCTTGTGTCTTTTTATGCTCACTGTTTGCCCTTTCCTCTTTCTTCTTTGTTTTATTTCTCTCTCTTTACAAAATAATAATTACTGTAATAAATTTAGATAAAAGAGGGTAAAAATAAATATGGGAAAAGAAAGAGAGTAAAGGGTTCTCCCGGGTTTGAAGCTTACACAAAAAACAGGCTTTTTACAGCAAAATCCTAAGAAAAATCCACTGGTTTATTAAGTGATAGTTCTCTGAATTGTCGTCATCTTCTCCCTATCTTTCTTTCTGCTGCTACTTCTGCAAAATATTATTTTCCTAGCTTTTTTCTTTATTTTCCAGATTTATTTTTTTATTTTTTAAATTTTTGTTTTGGGCTTAATTTTAGTGATTTTTCTTTGTTAAAGCAATTACATTTTCCAAGGGAAAAAATTCACAAATTTAGAGTTTGTTTACTTTTTTTTTGAATGATTAATGCTCTAGGTTTAGGTTGGATACGGCCTACGGGCCAAGCCATGCCAATTCAGTGACTCCAGGGTAACAGGTTTGGGAAAAATTGAGGAAAACAGTTTTCGCAAATATTTATTTACGAAATATTTTATAGGCCGAACAAGTTGAGTTTAATAAACGGGAAAATAGGTTGAGCCTTAAATAAATAACTCTATGATGGATGAAATAGAATGATAAGTCGGGTTTAAAACTGATATATATACTCCTTCCGTTTCATGATATAAGTCGATTTATTTTATTTCAAATGAATTAACAATGTATTGAAAAAATAGGTAGAATAAGTCAAGTTTAACAAATAGGAATATAAGATTATAACTCTACGATGGATGAGAAATAGTATGCTAAGTCTCATTTAAGACTAATATATGTTTCCGCATAAACTTTTTTTGTTAATTGTTATTATTAAAAAAATTTACTTGTATAAGTAGTTATATAGAGAAGATATTGGCTTATAGAAGTATTGGATAGTTTTGTGGTGGAATATAGAGCAGAGAGAGCACGCTACGAAATGCAGAGAGATAAGAGAGGTGAGTGAGAAGTGAAATATTAGGTTCCCAATGAATGAAGGTGCTTTGAGTTTTGTTTCTTTCTTTCTTTTTGTATGCAGTTGGCAGTGACACTCAGGATTTTACTGCCAATTTTTACTGCCAACAAGTTATTATTAGTAATGTCTCTCAAATCACTTGATTAGGCAGGCTTAGGGCTCCTGCCGTCTATACGCTGGAGGATACCAATTACTCCCACGGGATGTATATATTTGTCGTTTTTAAATTGAGTGGAAAATTCTCACGTTACCCCCAGGTTTGACATTTTGCCCGAATGTCCAAACTTTTTACCTGAAAAACTTTGAGTGGCTATAACTCGGGTGTAAAAACTCGGAAAATGATGTTTTTTTTTCAAGTTGTTCATCTTTCCGAGAACTACGATTTGAAAAAAAAAATTGTCGAGTTTTGAACTCATGACCAAGAGATATAGCCACTCAAAGTTTGTTCGGTAAAAAAAACTGACATACAAAAACTCCTAGCCACGGAATTCAAATACGACTAATTTTTTTTTCAAATCGTAGCTCTTGGAAATATGAACTATTTGAAAAAAAAATGTCATTTTTCGAGTTTGTAAACCCGAGTTATGACCACTCAAAGTTTTTCGGGTAAAAAATTTGGGTATTTCGGGCAAAATGTCAAACTTGGAGGGTACATTGAGATTTTTTTTTAGACGGTGTTAACTTAAATCGGAAAAAATGTTACCATTTTATGATAAAAAAGTGATTATTTTATTATCGAAATTAATACTATTATGACAATCTATTTTTTTTTTTGGGTGGAATGTAAATTCTCATTAATGATAAAGAAATTCATTACATCACCCTCTTTTGAAACATATCTATGTATCACCTTTACAACAAGAATAGCTACAACTACACCTTCATAATAATTCTATTACACCAATTAGTAGCTATATATATTTAATAGTCCATAGCTTCATTGTCATGCGTGCTTTAACCTGTTCCTGAACCTGTTTCAGAATCCATCTAGGCTGCCTTGCTGCTGCTTCCATCCTGAAATTGTTCCTGTGAACCCACAAACAGTAGATTAGTGCCACCACGGTAGCAGTTAACACTTGCTTCTGCATCATAGCCATGCATCTTATCTTCATGCACCACTCAATAGTATTATGTCCAGGAATACTGCATTCAAGCCATTCTCCAACCAAGTCCAAGGAAAGTCTGTTGTACCTACACTCAAAGAACAGATGCGAATGACTTTTATCATCCACACCACATACATCACAAACCTTATTGTCTATTATTCCAAACATCAATAGCCCGTCCTTTGTAGCCAGTCTCCCCATAACAAACAGCCACCCAATTATAGAATGCTTAGGAACTGCCATCATATTCCAATTAACAGGGTACAAGTTTACCTTCACTCTTTCTCCCATCAACCATTTATACCCCACAGCATGAGTATAAACCCGCTGGTTATTATGACACACCATTAGCATATTCCTCCTTCATCCAATCTCTCACTTTGCAAATCTGCCTCCACGTCCAACTAGAATTAGATGACCATGATAATCAAACCCCTTTGCTTTATGTAGATGTCGTGATTAACCCATCGTATCCAAAGGTGATCAGCTTTACTAGCTATCCACCAAGTGTACTTCCCTATCACTGCTACATTCCAAACTTGGATATTGAAGATACCTAAATCCCCACTCTTCATGTCATAGCAGACTTTCTCCCAAGAAACTGGAGGGGCCTTATGATAGCATTCATCACCTTGCCAAAAGAAATTTCTGCATATGTTCATAATTCTATTGATTACACATTTTGGGATGAGAAATATCCTAGCCCAATAAGAGTGTAGCTGAGAAAGGACACTCTTGACCAGATCCAGATCCAGTCTGCCTGCATAACTAATCTTCCTTATACCCCAGCCTCTAATTTTGGCCACCATTTTCTCTACAAGCTTGCTGTAGTCGCCAATAGATATTCTCTTATAGGAGATTGGGATACCCAGATGCCTAAAAGGGAATTTGCCACATTGAAACCCTGAAACAGCCAAAATACCTTGCATAACCTCATCATTAATACCATTACAGTAGATTTCTGATTTCATCCTATTCATTTCTAAACCAGAGGCACTTGAAAAAGTAATAAAAGCCCTCAGAATAACCTTAACAGAAGTCAAGTCACCTTTGCAGAAGAGAAGAAGGTCATCTGCAAAACATAGATGACACAGTTTGAGGATGATCCTGCACAAAGGATGAAATCTGAACTCCCTTCTTTGCACAACCACACCCAGAATCCTTGTAAAATACTTCATCCAAATAGTAAAAAGAAGAGGAGACATAGGATCCCCTTGCCTAATACCCCTCCTCCCTACAAAATACCCAAACACATTCCCATTCAAAGAAAAGGTATATGTAGGGGTAGACACACATTCCATAATCAGTTGAATCATATCCTCCGAAAAGCCTAGAGCCCATAGCATATCTTCAATGAACGACCACTCTATGGAGTCATAAGCTTTCCTCAAATCCACTTTCATTAAGCATATAGGAGAGCAAGCCTTCCTATTGTATAACCTAACGGGATCTTGACAAATTAGAATATTGTCTACAATATCTCTCCCCTTAATAAATGCACTATGATTATCACTAACAATGTCAGGAAGCACCATAGCCAATCTATTGCAAATAAGTTTAGATACACGCTTATATAGCACATTACAACACGCAATTGGTCTGAAATCAGCTATACTTTCAGGTCTATTATTCTTTGGGATTAGAGTTAGAGTAGTAGCATTAATCTGCTTCAATACTCTCCCAGTTTGAAACACTTCCTTTACAACCTTACAAAAATCACTCCCAACTACTTCAAACGCATCCTTGAAAAATTGACTAGAGTATCCATCAGGTCCATGAGATTTGTTAGAAGAAATTGAGAACATAGCTGATTTAATCTCCTCATCAATTACTTGCATATTAATCGTATCCATATGCGCATCATTTAGGACTCTTCCTCTTTTAACAGTGGGGCTACGCACCCTTATCACATCATTACAGTCTCCCAGCAGGCTCTTATAATACTCAAGAAAGGCATCCTCTTTACCAGGTATATCATCTTGCATAACACCATGCATATCCTGAATTGCAAGGACCCTATTTGTCAGTCTTATACTCTTAATAGCACTATGAAAATAATGAGTATTTGAATCACCTTCCTCCAACCAAATGGTTTTAGCCTTTTAAGCTAGGAACTCATTCCTAGCCACATCCAGTTCTCTATAAGCATGAGCAATTGCCCTCTCCTGAGCCTGTAAGACTGCATTCATGATATTTGTTTGCAATCTAATCTTCAATTCCTTTAAATTGGCTTCAGTTATCATAGCAACATCTTCAATATTAGAAAAGGCTTCCTTATTTAACTTCTTGAACTCTCCCTTCAACATCTTGAGTTTCCTTACAATCTGAAACATTGTGTAGTCAGGTATTCTCTGTTGTCAAACATCCTCCGTAATTTGAATAAACTTCTCATCCTTTCCCCACATATTAAAATATTTAAAATTGCTCCTCCTTGTAATAGAACTTCTCCCCATATGCATAACACAAGTTTTATGATCAAAAAGTCCTTCAGGTAAGAAAGTAGTGGTCATATCAGGAAATTCCATGAGTCATTCCATATTAACCAATACCCTATCAATCCTACTGAACCTTTTACCATCCCCTTATTGTTTATTACTCCATGTAAAGAAGGCACCAGCTGCAGGGATATCAGCTAGACCACACCTCTCAGCACATTCCATAAATCTCTTAATCTCATTTTTAGTCACCATAGACCCTTTCCTCACATCATAGCCTATGGCATTGTTGACGTCACCACAAACTATCCAGGGACCTTGTATCCTGTTATAACATTCCTCAAGGGACTCCCATAAAGTCTCTCTGCCACTTCCTCTATTAAAACCATACATATAAGACATCCACCATTGCTAATCATTAAGTAATTTTATAGTGGATGACCTGAGCTTCAATCTCCCTGACCTCAACATTGAAGATTTTCATCATCCCATAGAATCCAAATTCTACCTCATTCACAAATGTGATTATTTGTAACAAGCGACCAATTATTTCCTAATCCATTATGGACTTTATTAATAGAGACAACTCTCGCCCTAGTTTCCAAAAGCCCAACAATACCAATATTATTATTATGCAGGAACCACCGAATGTCCTTCTACTTATTTAGGCTGTTACACCCCCTCACATTCAAAAATTCTAGGCTACCCATGATCTGACAAAGAAGTATTACCTTCTTTCCCACCAACAGTCTCACAACAGCTAGGAATAACAATATTCAGAGCATCCAAGAAAATTTTACAGCTTCCGTCTCCCATAGGCCCACCACCCTGTCTATTCAAACCAGTAATTATTCGAGTAGCTGATACAACTTTATGCCCAACACTAGAAGTTACCAATGGTTGACCAGCACCAACATTAGTAGGAGTCACCATTATGATGGGCAGGAGTGATAGCGCTAGGGAAATCCTGAGTGTTCATGCTAAATCCTCCCTCCTGTATCACATTGTTAGGCTTTTGTACCTGTTGAATAGGCCTTCTTACATCTTCTTGGCTACATCTTTCCCCTTTTGTTTCTCAGGTTTCCTGCAATCCTTAGAAACATGCCACATCCCCTTACATGTCTCACACAGAACAGGTCTCCATTCATAATGCACAATTTGATGTTGCACCTTGTCAAGTTCACCCACAAAGCTAACATATTCCACTAACTCCTGCCCTATTTTCACCTTAACCATAACTCTCGCATAAGCAAGTAACGTTTTCTCCTGTGTATCAACATCCATTCTAACAGGCTCCCCTATTAAACCTGCAATTTCCATAAATTTCCACAAGAGCTGGCCCCAGAATTTAAGGTTCAACCCATACAATCGAATCCACACTGGCACAGTATCTGATAAGTGAATATTTGTATGATTTTAATCCCCATCTTAGCTCGGTTTTGTATGTCATTTGTGCTTTGTTAAGCCATTTTATGAGCTAATGTCGTCTTCTAGGCGAATTCCATGTTTAAACCTGTTTTTTAGGGAAAGTGACGTTTCTACGCCCTTTTTCTATATTTCCGAGCATTTGCCTAGAACCCGACGATTTGTGAAGCAAGCTTGACCAAGTCAAAGACACTCCAAGAAGGTTCACTAATCAAAAAAGGAAGAAGAAGTAAAGACGATTTCGCGGTTGTCAAAAGATCGATCAATTAGGCGAAGAAATCAACATTTTACCTCAAACCCTATCATCAAACCCGACTCAAAAGGTCAATGGGGATAATGAAAGTCAAGTCAAATGCCAAGGGAGACAAAACAAAAGTCAAAACTCGAGGGAGACCACAAACCCGATCGGGTACATGGCAAATCCGATCGGATTTGTGTGGTTCTATGTACCAATGCTTCGACTTCCCAATTTTTGTCCTATATGTTGAATGCATAGATTGTTTTGCACGACACCTAGCCTATATAAAGGAGTAGGCAGCCACAACAATACACACTTCTCTACACACTTCTCTCTTTTACACAACCCTATTTTCTACATTACACATTAGATTAGAATAAAACTCTAGCCCCTCTTTTTTCGTCTTAAGCATTTTTCTTTTCTTTTCCTTTTTTTGTTTATAATTAGATCTTCATCTTTCTCATATCAATTCCCTAGTTTAGAAACAATAAAAATCTTTATTTCCTAGTTCCTTATTATCATTATCAAATATTGTAATTCATGGATCGAAGAAATAATGCAAGCATCTTTCAATTGGATTTATATTATTACAATTATATTGTTTTGATCGTCAAATAGGTATTTCTATTTATCTCTTTTATTTAAGTTCTTTAATTATTGTTTTGATTATGGTTTTCTATTCATGATTATCTTAGATTCATCTTAATATTGTTATAATCATTTTATTTCAATTAGACCGTTGATTTCGAATTGTTATTATCATCTTATAATATCAAAAACAAATAAACATGTCTAGCCTAGTTTTAATTGTTAAAATCAACCTAGATCTAAATACCATGAGTAAGTAGTCACCTTTCTAGGGTGTAGGGTAGCCATGTTAGGTTAATTAAAAGATGAAAATTGGATAAAGAAATTGTGCCTTTAAAACGTTGTGTCTATGCATGTTTGGATTGTAACGAACGATAGTTAACGATTTCTGGCCAAAATCATTGACTAAAATGGAATTCTTTTCCAAGGTAGAAATACGTGAATTGAATAGACAAAGCATGACATGGTAGATTAGACCTAGTAAATTGCCTAACAGCCTGCTAGACCATCTGATCTATGATTGTAATGAACACATCATTCTTACGAACTCACAATGAATTATTTGCATTATTCCAAATCCAATTTCATCAATATGTTAACCTACATGTGTGAACCTACTTCCCTAGATTCTTTCTATCATTGTTAAATCATTATCCATTTCATTGCTTTTATTTTTGATTTGTTTTTATTTTGTTTATGCTTTTTATTAATTTAGAATCCAAATAAAACCCCAAAACCCAGATACTCGTTTAGACAAAATCCAATTGCAAGTATCTCACAATCCATAGGAAACACCATCTCCCGGAGGATCGACCCCTACTTCCCTAATTACATTAATTTGTTATTAGCCTAGTCTGGGTAATTATCTTTGACCAGGGCTTCCGACAGGCTGTGACACCCTCGAATTTGCGGAAAGATAAACAAGTAATTTAAATAAATAAAAGATGAGAACAAGTTTTTAATAGGTTCACTTTAGTGAAAATCAGTAATTTTTAAAACCGGAACCTACCATTAAATATATTCATCATAACAAAGGTGTCTTAAAGAAAAAGGTTCATAACAAAAAGGAAATAATATTATACATAAGAAGTATCTAAAACGGGAGACATATCTCCCTAATAAATACGGAAATAAAAGAGTGTATTAAATAATACAATCCTAGGAACCGAATATAGGTCCAAGGTAATACTTCGCTCGCTAGCTCGTCAATGTACCCAAGTATGCATCACAAACCTGCCAACCGCATTAAATATAAACACGGAAGCCACAGTCAGTGGGGAGTAACTCCGAGTTCTCCCAGCCACGAAATGTCGAGTTTAATAAAACATGAATAACATAAAAAGAGATGTATATGTAAAATACAAAACCTTCACAAATACGATATGCTTTTCATGTTATGAAAACAAATAACTAACATATAACCTAGCATATGAAGGCTAAGCTACTCATGCAAACTATCATGTGAATCAGTTAACAACCGGTAATCCAAACTCTATCAACCGTAGCCGGCTTGCATCTCACCTTCTAAGATTCATAGCATCATCAAACATGAAAGACCAATACGTCTAGAAACAGGCATAAGTTCTTAGTACAGTCAATAGTCGACTTCTGTAACTCGAGGCTATACCACAAGGTAGGATAAAATTCCTAGTCCTAGATTGCGCAGACCTAGCGACAACAGCTGTACACCCATTCCCTGTCTCATGACAAAAGTACATGAGAATCTACTAGGAGACCCCATAAGCAGGAGTTGGCTAGTACTTAAGCTGGCTCCATTCCCAAAGTGGAAGCAAATTAGGCAGCCTGCCCCGGCTTGGTATCAAAATCCCAGGCCAGGACACCAACAAGCTATCAAGCAGTGAAAACTATTATACTCGTTAAAAGATAGTAAGGTCTATCAATGTCATGGTCCAAGCTACTCAGTTAGAATTAGAATGGTCAAGACGCCATATACTCATAAGTCTCTATGGGTACTTAGTCAACACGACACCAACCATATAATAAAACAGTCACGGGAAAAACATCCTATCATGTGACTAATTGCATATAAATCATAATCAACTATCATATCGCCTCATATCTACTAAGCTAATTCAATAATTAAATAAAACCTTACTTGAAGACAAATCCCCGACCCGAGTCCAGCGACGGGTCATCAGTCAAAACGGGGCTGACTAGATCTTAGTTTGACCAAACCCGTTTGGTCAAACCGGCTAGAAACAGAGTCTTTTTCACATAGACTTGAAACAAAGAAACATCATATTCATTTCTGCTATTTTATTCTAATTTTAACATGTGAATTATAAATTCTTACGAAACCCGCTGGACTTAAGGGATATCAAATTAAACTACAATCTTATGCTATAATTTCTAATATGTGAGAAATAATAATATTATGAAAACCGTTTAATTAAATAATTTACTTATTAAAATTTCCCACTTGCTAAATATTACAAAACATGATATAATAATAACAATAAACTCAAAAACCGTCACAAGCCTAAAGGAGGGCTCACGGGTCAGCCGGGCCTGGACCGGGCAGAGACTGAACCGGGTCTGGACCGGGCCCACGGGCCTGGTTTGGGCCTGTTTTGGTCAACTATTTCTAAAGTCGTTTCTTAATATTTCCCGCATGCTTAACATATTTAAAATCAGTCAAAACAACAACAAAACAATCAAGTATCGACACAAGCCCAAAGGGCCAAATAACGGGCCAACCATGACCGGGCAGCCGGGCCTGGATCGGGCCTGAACCGGGTCTGTTTCACGGCCACCACCACGGCCACCACCAACAACAACCCCAAATTTATTTCTAACATGTTTTAATTAACAACCATCCATTTTAACAACCAATTCAACCATCATTCATACTAAAATTATGATTATGAACAAATCATCCAACATGTCAAAAATACTAAATATGTTAAAAACTCATAAAACTTAATAATAATAACAACCTAGCATGTTACTACTTAAAACCGTAAATAACAAAAACAACATATGTGACATTAATTCGTCGAGTAACTCGGTAATCGTTACCTTAGCTAGCACAAAACCAAATAGCACCAAAATAAGACCTAAAAACCCGTCTAATAATCTTCTTCTAAAATATACGAGTCACCAAACTCGTCTTCATAATCTTCTCCTATAAGAAATGACAAAAATAACATTATTAGTATTAAAACTTGATTTCAACAATTAAAGTGTTGAAAACGATGTTGTCGGAATTGAAAATGAAACGTACTCGGAGATGAAGAGCGGAGAGGAGACTCTAGAAATATAATTTAGAACGGATTTGGCCAAGTAATGAAGGTTTTGTGACGATTTTGCTCAAGAACGATCAAGAACACCAAGAACAATTGTGATTATATTAAAGAAGGTATTAAGTAGATATTAAGTTGATTTAATGTAAAATGAAAGATAATTAGTGAGTAAGAGGGGAGGGTTGGACCGTGTAATATAGGGGATTAATGGGAGTCGGGTTTTGAACTTGTTGTTACGGGATTGACTCGGGTTTTATAAATATATTATGGTAAATATCTAGATATTATTAGATATTATGTTTGTTTAATCAAATATCTAGATATTATTAGATATTATGTTAGTTTAATCAAAAGAAATGAAAATATCTAATCCTAAGGGACAAGAGGAAGAGGCGTGTGGAGGAGGAAGAAATCGGGTCCGGGTTTAAGCGATTTGTTGCGGAATTTAAGTTGACATATCGATAAAGTTACAAATATCTTAGATATTTGTATTACTTTAATTAAAAGTAATCAAAAGCCCTAAAATGAGGGGAAAAGGTGATTTGGGCGTGTGGCACATGTAGGAGTCGGGTTTTGGGTTTGTTTCGGGACTTAATTTGACTCGGGAAATAGTTAAATGAAGTTCGGGTTTAAACGTATAACCTACTCTTTAATTCCAAATAAATTCAAAATAATTATATTAAATTATCATAAATTCAAATAAATCGTAATAAATTAAAATAAATTAAATTTATTACTTTTCAAATATAATTTCGGTCTTTCAAATTACGGGGTGTTATTTACAATCACCCCTCCTTTTAAAAAGTTTCGTCATCGAAACTTAGAAGAAGGAAAGTAACATATATGTAGGTCTATTTCAAAACTGTTAAAAATATATTTGTATTAAAAATACTGGGTCTTATCAATGAAACGGAAGGTTCTCGTCTGCAGTTAAGAACATCGACGTCCCAAGTCAAAGACTTTAAAAGATACATTTTCGCATCAATAAATGAGAAAACTAGTTATCGAACGTCTCCAATACCAAGTCTCAACACTCCTTGACGGTAAAATACTTGAAATCATCAAAAATTTCGAAAAGCGATTAGTTCAAAAATTCTACAGTAAAGGTAATAACACTACTATCTATACCTAAAATTTCTAACTAAAGCTTCTAATAACCTATCTATACGAGATGATATTTGATAGAAGTAACGAAATATTCGAAAGAATAAATCGAAATAGAAAGAGAGAAAAGAGAGGAATGAATCACCATACTATCTTCCATCTATGATACTTCAAATGTCTATCGCAACTCGCCAACACTAATTGTACAAGTAAACTAGTCCTCAAGAGAGTGCAATAATCCTCAACATTTTCAATCATCAGATTCCTACAAAATATTTCCTAAGCATGACACATCGAGTAATAACTCTCAATTATTCAGATTCAATTAAAATCTTCTAAGATCCATCTGTACGGTAACTCATAACTAACAACCCATGAAAGATTCATTACGAACTCTAATCTTCTTAGCTCCATTCAAACTCTTATTGGAAACCACCATCTAAATATTTATAATTAGGGAAACAAGATCGCTAACAACCACAAAGTAAAAGAGGCTTACTATGACATCCTTTGATCCAATTTATTTCAAAAATTCATTATCCTACGCTATTAACAATGAACTTTCTCATCTTCAAAAGTTAAAACACAAATCCTCAAAAGAGATTAGTTACCAAATCTCATTTCACTTAACTTTTGCCAATTATAGGGCAATGCGACCGTAAATCCATTTATTTAGCTCCATCAAACTCTCCATACATCGGTTTTTGCTTATAACAATATTCCTCAAGTTTGGTCATCCAAATCCAAAATTCCACAAGGTAATTATTCCCATTAGGGTCCAACATTTAAAACAACTATTTTTCCAAGTAACCTTTAAAGAACCCCTAAAATCCTTAACCACAACAACCAACCACCATTATGCTTAATTCGATCCTCAAAAGAAATGATATTGCAACTTCAAGTTTTCATAGTCTAAAACCACTAAGAGACTTTCCTCCTAAGTTTATCCTCAAATCCTTATAATCATCTAAACACGGAACTAGCTTAATAGGATGGCTAGGTACCATATTCAAAACTTCTTATTTACTCCTAAATAGACATATCATAAACATGGTCTTCAAACCAATACTAAACTTCTAAGTCCAAAAGACTAAATTACTAATGAGTTAAAAAGTCATAGCCAACTCATTCGATCTTACACCATCGAATATCATGAACTATTTATACACTATTCATTACAAGTATCTAGCATTAAAATCATTAAACATACCTTACCACACCTTCCTCAAGGATACCAACTCTCACCACCATAGGGTGAAATTAGATCTATACCATTTTCCTCAAATCATTAGTTCATTCTAACAAACACTAATATTCCACAAGATTCAAAGTTCTTCCGACTAAGTATAATATACCACAATCCGATGGTGATGACATCCATAAAAATGTTACAAGAGGGAGGTAAGGATACCAATGGTAAGATGGAGGAAACTATCAAGAGTAATTTCCAAGAGGCAAACAAAATGGAAGAGAAAGAAGCACCTAAATAGAAGGAAGAGAGCATAATACAATAAGGACGAGAGAATTCATAGATGAAGAAGAAATACACTTCAATTAGGCTTGACAATCTTCAAATCTTCGGTCGAGGATACTTCTTCTAGGTAACACATATTCCACCATATGCGTAATATTGCTCCTAGCAATTTGGCTAGCCACCCAAGCATAGCCTCCTTGGCAATTGTCTTCTTTATGAGGAGGGACCTGGTTGGCAGTAACAACTATCTCTTCTACACGAGGTCCAACCGTCTTCATAAGAACCAAAACAAATTAAGTTACTCCTAACAATTAGCATAAACAAATAGACTACAACATAAATCCTAATCTACCCATCCTACCATTCTATCTCACCAGTTCATTATTTTATTAAGTTCAAGTTATTTTATACAAGGGTACACAAAACGTGCTCGTGAGCAAACTTGCTCTGATACCAACTGTGACACCCTCAAATTTGCGGAAAGAAAAACAATTATTTAAATACATAAAAGATACGAATATATATAAGTGTCTTAAATACCAAGGGTCATAATTAAAAGGAGATCAAATTATACATAAGAATTATACAAGACGGGAGACATATCTCCCGTATAAATCCGGAAATAAAAGAGTGTATAATAATATACAATCTAAGAACCGAATATAGGTCCAAGGTAAATACTTCGCTCGCTAGCTCGTCAATGTACCCAAGTATGCATCACAAACCTGCCAACCGCATTAAATATACACACGGAAGCCACAGTCAGTGGGGAGTAACTCCGAGTTCTCCCAGCCACGAAATGTCGAGTTTAATAAACATGAATAACATAAAAGAGATGTATATGGAAAATACAAAACCTTAACATATACGATATGCTTTTCATGTTGTGAAACAATTAACTAACATATAACCTATCATATGAAAGCTAAGCTACTCATGCAAGCTATCATGTGAATCAGTTACCAACCGGTAATCCAAACTCTATCAACCTTAGCCGGCTTGCATCTCACCTTCTAAGATTCATAGAATCATCAAACATGAAAGACCAATACGTCTATAAACAGGCATAAGTTCCTAGCACGGCCAATAGTCGACTGTAACTCGAGGCTATACCACAAGGTAGGAAAAACATCCTAGTCCTAGACTGATCAGACCTAGCGACAACAGCTATTCCGTTCCCCGTCCCATGACATAACCGTCTATGAGAAACTCTACTAGGCGACCCCCTAAGCAGAGATGGCGAGTACTTAAGCTGGCTCCATTCCCAAAGTGGAAGCAATTAGGCAGCCATGCCCCCGGCTTGGTATCAAAAGGCCCAAGTCAGTGACACAGAAGCT
Organism: Heliosperma pusillum; assembly: GCA_022085475.1. Lineage (NCBI taxonomy): Eukaryota > Viridiplantae > Streptophyta > Magnoliopsida > Caryophyllales > Caryophyllaceae > Heliosperma > Heliosperma pusillum. The sequence goes on along the minus strand of JAIUZE010010154.1, from coordinate 1,288 downwards.
ATCAGTGGTGAACATATACTCGTTAAAGATAGTACTGCCTATCCATGTCATGGTCCAAGATACTCATTTAGAATTAGAATGGTCAATACGCCATATACTCATAATTCTCTATGGGTACTTAGTCAACACGACACCAACCATATAATTAAACAGTCACGGGAAAAACATCCTATCATGTGACTAATTGCATATAAATCATATTCAAATATCATATCGCCTCATATCTATTAAGGCTCATTCATTCATTCATTAAATAAAACCTTACCTGAAGACAAATCCCCGACCCGAGTCCTGCGACGGGTCATCAGTCAAAACGGGGCTGACTAGATCGTAGTTTGACCAAACCCGTTTGGTCAAACCGGCTAGAAACAGAGTCTTAGTCATCTCGGCTTGAACAAGAATCATCATATTCATTTCAGGTTATTTATTCCAACTTCTAACATGTGAATAATTAAAATCATACAAAAACCCGCTTGACTTAAAGGATATCAAAATAAACTATAATCTCGTATTATAATTTCTAACATGTGAGGGATTATAATATTATGAAAAATACTTTTAATTAAATAATTTACTTATTATAATTTCCCACTTGCTAAATATTACAAAACACGATAAATTAACACTAACTAAAAACCGTCACAAGACTAAAAAGGTGACTCATGGGCTGATTTGGGCCGTGACATTACACGGGCCTGGACTGGGCCCACGGCTGTTTTGGCTATTTTGTTCGACTTTACTAAAAACCGTTTCTTAATATTTCCCGCATGCTTAACATATTTAAAACCCGTCAAAACAACAACAAAACAAACAAGTATCGACACAACTCCCAAGGACCATACCCGGACCAAATCTAGACCGGGCTGGACCGGCCTGAACCGGTCTGACCAGGCCTGAACCGGCCGGTTTAGGCTGGTTTCCAGCCACCCAATTCGGCCACCACTAAAACAACAACCCCAATTTATTTCAACATGATTTTTAATTAAAAACATCCATTTTAACAACCAATCCAACCATCATTCATACAAAAATCATGGTTACAAATAAATCATACAAACATGTCAAGAACACTAAACATATTAAAAATTCCATACAACATGAAAATCATAACTACTTATCATGTTACTACCAAAACCCATAAATAACAATAACATGAACAAAAACATAAGGTGAACCAAAAACAAAAGAAACAAAAGCTATGTGACATTAAATCGTCGAGTAACTCGGAATCGTTACCTTAGCTAGCAAAATCAATTAGCACCAAAAAAATAAGAAGTATAAACCCGTC
>JAIUZE010010153.1:0-46012 GCA_022085475.1 Heliosperma pusillum | reverse complement strand
ATATATATATATATATATATATATATACATATATATATATATACATATATATATATATATAGAAATAGGATCACATAAGTCCACCTTTCTAAGGTAAGTCCCTAAGTCCTAATTTATACCATTAGATCTATCAAATGGAGGGTCAAGATTAAAATAAAAAAAAAGAAAGGTTGATATAAAATCCCCAAATCCCAACCAAATCCTAATCAGTTTTTGAAAACATATCCCCTCATTCTCACTTCTCTATCTTCCTCTCATCTCTCTACCATACTTCCCTGTTCCCACCGTCAGCCGCCACTCGCCATTCGCCACTCGCCACCCCCAGCGTAACCCACCCATCATCTGCCACTGACCACCATCATCCATCTCCCTTAGCCGCTCTCTCTCGGCCGGCTCCTTCCTCGGCCTTCGTCGGTCCGGTTCCTGCCTCCTCCTTCGACGACCGTCGGCTCCTGCCTCCTCCTTCGACGGCCGCCGGCTCCTCTTCCTTCGCCGGTATGGTTGTGGTGGGGGTGCGTGGCAGCGGTATCGTGATGCTCCGACAATGTTGGAGAGATTCTCGCAGGTAATGAGTAGTTTCCGGTGGTGGTTAATGCGAGATATTATCGTCCCTTTCTCAGATCTGTTTTTTTGTGAGGTATGTTTGGGGTGGTGGTGAGTTAGAGACGAGGGGGTCGGGTTGGTGTCGTGGTGGTGGGGCTTTTGCTTTGCTGGGGTTGTCTTTGGGTGACCTGTCTTAGATGGGGGTCGTAATCGGACGCGTGACTAGTGGTGGTGGTGGAAGGTCGGTAAAGCTAGACCATCTTTGCTGGATTAAAGTTACACACAAGTATCAAAGTTACATAAAATTCGACTAAAGTCTCAAAATATTAGACAAAAATTACAGAAAAGTATATAAATTCAAATTAAAGTTACATAAAATTCTATAAATTCAAATTAAAGTTATATAAAATTGGATTTAAAGTTACATATATTTTGACTAAAGTTACATATAATTTGGCTAAAATCACATAAAATTGAAACAAAAGTTGCACAAATTTGACTAAAGTTGCAAAAAAATTGGACAATGTTAAAATAGCTAAAATTACGCAAAATTGGACTAAAGCTATAAAAATTTTCCTCAAGTTACATAAAATTACATAAATTCAGAGTATATATACAAAATCACATTATATAACATAACTTCAAATTTTTATATATAAAATAGCCTTAAAAGACTAAAGTTACACCCGCAAAATACTGAAGTTACACTCGCTAAATAATAAAGTTACATAAACAATTTCTTAAAATTACATAAATTCAAATTAATATATAAAATTGCTTATATTAGCATAAAGTTACACCATTAAGAGATGAAGTTACACTCAAAAATGAATAAATTTGTATAAAGTGACATTTTTAATGGTTAAAGTTACATTCGTAAAACATTAAAGTTACATAAAATTGTAATAAAGTTACAAAAAATTGTTCTAAACTTTCATAATTTAAAATTATCATTAATAACTAAGTAGGTGAGTGCATTAATGCTTCTAATCTCATCCCTCCATCTCTTGTAAGATCTAATGGCTTAGATTAGGACTTATGGACTCACCTAAATAAAGGGACTTACCTGAACCTGACTCTATATATATATATATATATATATATATATATATATATATAAATAGAGAGAGAGAGAGAGAAATGGGATCATGTGAGTCCACCTTTCTTAGGTGAGTCCATAAGTCAGGTGAGTCCAAAAGTCCTAATCTAGACCATTAGATCAAACAAATGAAGGGTTAATATTAAAACATAAAATAAAAGGCTGATATAAAAGGTCCAATCCACACCCTAATAAAAAAACCTACCCACTTCTCTCTCAACCCTTCTGTCACCTACCAACCGCCACTTCCTCCTCTCGTCCACCACTTCCACCAGACGCCTTCACCAGCCGCCGCCGCCAGCCGTCACGTCCATCATTCGCCGCCAGCCTCCACCTCCACAATTCACCGCCTCTCGGCCTCCCTTCCTCTCCACCACCCGTCATCTTCCTCATCTCAGCCTCCATCAGCTGCCATCTTCCTCCACTTCCTCCTCTCGGCCTCCACCAGCCGCCACTTCCTCCACCGTCTTGAAAATGCCCTTGGGCTCGATCATTTTGGATGAAATTCGATGTTTTGGGACCCTTGTGTACTGGGTAAACTTGCCGTGGAGTTGGATTTTTGATTTGCGACGACTTCTGCATGACACTTTTCATGGCATAACCGCTATTATAGCGAAATCCTGTCAAAATTTTGATTCTAACCTGTGACTAGGCCTTGCATAGACTTGACTTGACCCTACCCTACGTGTGTAGTAGGGTTTTGGAAGAAATGGACGAAGACGGTCAGAAAACTTCCTTTAAAGCTTGAAACGACTTGAAAATTTGCTTGAAATCGCTAGGGATTGTTTGAAACCACTTTGGATTTGCAGGTTACGTTCCTTCTACGTCGGAGAGAGCTCATATGGACATAGACCTTGAGCCTTCTTCCTCTCGCGTAGGAGAAGAGATACCAACTGGAGTGTTTGAGGAGGCCGGGGAGGTCGAGGTGGTCCCGAGGAGGGCTAATGTAGGACGAGGTGGACGCCAGGTTATGGGTGCACCTGAGTGGGCCGAGAAATGGGATGGTAGACATCTAATATGGGCGGTGGAGAGCCACTTGTCTTATCGGACGAGACGGAGTATGGTAAGTTATTGTTTGACATTCTTTGCGTCTGTTTACCATTTCACTTCTTATTTTTAAAAATGCTAATGATAACCCTATTTTTAATTGATGTACGAGGCCGGGAACATGAGGTCTTTCTCTGGCTATACGACCATGATGGAGGCCTACGAGATTTGACGGAGGAGGAGAGGGCTCTAATCGTGGCAGGAGCCTTTAGTTACCTGGTTAGGGCTTGAAGGATGATCAGGGAGAGGAAGATTCGGGCTAAACTTAGCCTGATTCGAGCCTTTCTTGATCGGTACTCGGATACGACCTCGAATTTTCACATGCCTTTTGGAGAGGTTGGGGTTACTTTGGAGGATAACGACATGATTTTGTTGGAACAAGTGTCCTCCACAATAGTGCATTTATATTATAAATCTCATTTTGGAATATTAGTGGGATGACTAGTATTTGGATATACTCCACGTCAGTTGATTAACGTAAATCGATAACGGTCAGCTGACTAGAGTTAGACGTTATTGTCGTATGACGGCGGTAATCAACTGGCCCCTTTCGGTCACACCTATAGGATGAGACCCAAACATCAAATCTAATTATTTGTATACGATACATATTAATTAGTACTTTACATATATATTTGATATATGTTTAGTTACGAGAGTTATTTATTGGAAATTGAGTTACGAACTCATTCCGGATAAGTTTATTAGTTAATTATACGATAATTGACTGAATAAATTTTACGTCTTATTTTAATGATTGAATAAGATTTAATTTAATGATTAATAGTTAATTCATTAAATTAGTTGAGGTTATGCATATACTTTGAGGTAGAGGTGATTAGTTAATTATATTTATAAGGAGTTGTAAAATAATCTAACTAGGCATTGTGGGACCCATTATATATTGATATAATGATATAATATCACTTAAAAGTTAAGTGTATATTATTTATTAATTTGAGTCATACAATTGTTATATGATCAAATTAACCCTTAATTATACAAGATAATTAAACATATGATTATAAGTATTTGTGGGACAAATATCAAAAAATCAAAATGGACCACATGACACTAGTGGGTGCCGAAATTTTGGTAGTGTATAACATGATGATTGTTGTTTCTTGTATTACACTACAACATGTGATCATGTCATGTTTATGACACATGATCATGTTCTAATTCACACCTACACTCAACCAATTTGCATGGGATTATTTTAAGCAAAATAAGAGGCCACATATGCTCACTTGGCCGGACCCTTGTGTCCTTAAATGGACAAATTTTGTTGTTCATTTTGCTTGCTTGTTCATTCTTATTTTGATGCTTATCTCACTAAAAATCCTCATCTCTAAAACCTCTCAAATACTAATATTTTCCTATTACTAGAGTAGTAATAAAATCTAATATTAGTTCATCTTATCACTTGTGTTTTCTAGTCAAAAACTAAGTGATTAGTTTGGGTTATATCTTGGATGCATTTTAAAGGAGGTCTTCTAATTTGAAGATTACAAGGAGGATCATCTATTTCTTTCTAGCACAAGATCAACAAGAAAGGTGTTTCTTGTTGTGCTCATATAAACCGAAATTTCCCAATGTAAGGAAATTTCTTCTTACTTTTTATTATGCATTTTAATTTGCATGCATGTTACATAGATCTTTATTAAACACTAAATTAACAAGTAATTTAGTAACTAATTAGAGGAGTCTAATTAGGGTCTATGAACTTTCAATTTTGGTGCGCTGAAACGAATCATTCGTTATCTCCGAGGTACGTCACACTTTGGCTTGCATCTCTTGGTTTCATCCACCTCGTCCCTTGTTGCGTACAGTGACGCCAAGTGGAGTGGCTGCCCGGATTCGCGCCGCTCCACTTCCGGCTATTGTGTTTATTTGGGTGACAATTTAATATCATGGTCCTCCAAACGACAAGCGACCGTCTCGCGTTCTAGCGCTGAAGCTGAGTACCGTGGTGTTGCTAATGTGGTTGCGGTGTCTTGTTGGATCCGTAACCTCTTGCTCGAACTTCAATGCCCAATTCGTAAGTCCACAATTGTTTATTGCGACAATGTCTCAGCCATTTACTTGTCTGGTAACCCGGTTAATCATCAACGCACTAAGCATCTCGAAATCGATATCCATTTTGTCCGGGAAAAGGTTGCTCTTGGCCAGGTCAAGGTTCTTCATGTTCCGTCACGATATCAATATGCCGACATATTTACTAAAGGCCTGCCCAAAGCTCTTTTTGACGATTTCCGATCTAGTCTCAGCATCCGTCCTCCTCCCGCTTCGACTATGGGAGGGTATTAGAATATGTTAATATTCTGTTTATATCATGTCCATACTTAGTGTAATTTGTTACCTATTTCCTAGTGTTTAGTTGCTAATTTATAGTGATTTGTATCCCTTATATTAGGATAGTAGTTGAGCTAACCTAGGAATCGTTTTACTTTAGTGATTTATAGTCTCGAGGTAGGTAAAATCGGGGCGACCAGGTCTTACTTTAGTTGCTATTGAGTGGGAGGGCCTTTGCGAGGGTTCTACTTCCTTTCTTGTTTTGTGGGAAAGAAGGCTTCTTTAGAGAGGTTTACCTCCGGAATCGCGAAACCCTATTTTTTTAGAACGAGTTGAGGGGGTTGGCCAATTTCATTCGTCAAGGCTATTACGGAGGTCACGTAGATGCTTGTTTTATCTAAGGTAGATGCTAAGACAGGTCGCAAAAGAACGTTCTCCTGTGCTTCCAGACATGCTGAGCAATCGATTTTAAATTTGAATTGATCCCAACCAAAACGCAGGATTTTTCGTTACTCGAGTGCTTTTATATATTGAATGTTTGTAATCCTTGGCAAATCAGGCAATATAATTATTTCAATAATATTACAACGGCAAAAGGATGTAATTACATATTGTTAAGACTCTCGAAACTCTGTTTACATCCATTATTAAACATAACTACATAGCATGTAATTAAAACTAGCCCTACAACAAAAACAAAGTCGGGTATGATCGAAACAAGGTTGACGGAGTACGGAAGACTGAACACGAGCTTCTTTTATCATACATATATGAGATGTACTCTCTTTTGACCCTATGATCAGGGGTTAACATGAGGGAAACGCACACGTAAGAAACCAAACATCATCTGCTTATCAGGCAAATTGTTCTTAACAACACTGCAATCAAAGATGTCATCTGCCCAACTCATAATTTCAGGGAAATTAGCTCTTGTAAAAACATCTTTGCCTGCGAATTCTTGCAGTACTGGAATCCAGTAGATTACGAACAACCCTGCTATATCCAAATACTTGATTTTGTTTTCTTTGAATAACTCTGCTGTTTTCATCCCTTTCTCGAAGGTTTTGAGGTGTTCATGTAGTTCTTCTGTTGCTTTTTGGGTATCGTCTTCTCCTAGGAAAGCATTCACGGTTGCCGGCATGATCTAAAATACAATGTCGAATGGTTAAATCGTTTTCAATCGATATAAACCGTCTCCTAGGAAAGCTTAAGGGTATTTTTGTCTATTGCATATAAATAGGAAAGCTTAATGTGTTCCTTATATCAACTGGCAAGGGGAACCTGGGAATGCAGTAGAGTTAAAACTCATGAGGGAGAGCTTTATCGTCCTAGTGGTCCTACCCAGTGCGAATTCGGATTAAACCGAATGGTTTACTTAAAAAAAATTATACTCCGTATATAAGGACTTGAAACACATCGGCACTAAAACAACTAGCTTAACTTATAAAGCAATTCAATCAGTCTAGTAAATTTACCTTTTCGTCAATGAACTTAGCCCAAAACCGAGCCTGAGCTCTACGATAAGGGTCCGTAGGCAAGAGAGAGGTTTCCTTCCAAATCTCGTCGATATATTCCAAGATCAACAAAGACTCAACAATGGGTAAACCATTGTGAAGGAGGACAGGAATTTTCTTGTGAATGGGATTGTACTTAAGAAGCTCATCACTCTTGTTTTGCAAATCTTGTTGTGCAAATTCATAGTCAACACCCTTTAATTGAAGGGCTATTTCTACTCTTGCGCTTACTGGACTACCTCTAACACCAAGCAATTTTACATGCTCCATTTTCTTTGCTTGATTAGTATTCCTACTTACGTAGTCTTGCTACTTGTGTATTAAAGATTGGTTATTTATAAGCATCGAAATACATTATGGTCAAGATCGGGGTGCTGGGTATGCCGTATGTGACGTGAGGGATGATAGCAGCAACATTAACCAAATATGAAGTCAATGACTTATAGAGCATCCTCAAATGGCAAAATTAACCAAAAATGTGGAATTTCATTATTGCGGATGCTCTTAAGATTTAGACGGGTAAGTATCGTCTGCATTTTTTTTAAAAAAATGGATGTTCATTACATCTCAATGGCTCTCATTAAATATGAGTTTGATGGATGGTTGTAGATTTATACGAAAAAGAAAAGGTAAATGAATGAGGGTGGAACATATAATTGTATAATGTTTGTGAGAAGAAATTGATGAAAAAGAAATGAAGAAGATCCATTTTCGATTTACAATAAGTCTTGCTTGTGACGGGGCGACCCGTCGCAAGCTTGCGACGGGTCAAATTCCTCTCACAAAGAGCAAGTGGCAAGGCAAGTGGGGGCTCCATTTGCACCCCACTTGCCCCTCACTTGCTTTTTGTGAGAAAGATTTGACCCGTCGCAAGCTTGCGACGGGTCGGTCCATCACAAATGAGAATTTGTGTCCGATTTATACGTAGTAACCTATTTAATTTGTGTAGTCGGATGGTGATATATTTACGATAGAGAGATAATTCTTAGGAGTCGTTTGGTTATCCAAGTTAAAATACATGAACTATAATTCCTGTGATTTGCTAAATTGGTGGGTTGTTTGTTCACATCATTTCACATAAATTGAAGTTATATGGGAACTCCGATTCCTCTATAATGTGAGAAGTTGATTACCTAGCCACCTAGGTGCCCCACATTCCAAACAAACACTTTTTTCCATTTCACGTGATTTACAAAATCGTGGGAATTCTTACTTCCTTGGCATTTCAATTTCTCTAACGAACCAACCGACCTCTTCATATGATAATTTTAATCATATGATTACATAAAGGCCATTATTTATAGTAGTGACTTAAACCTTAGCGCTGCTTTAATTCTAGATCTAGAATATTCTAACCAATTCTGTAGGACAGTAATATATATCTTACTAGATTTTATGCCCGTGCGATGCACGGGTCTACATTAATATCATTTTCATAAATAATCTATAATAATTAACTTATAAAAATAATCTTTTGAAGTTTTAAGACCATAATTTACCAAGATGTTTGATCTATATTATGACCCGGAAAATATCAACATGACCCTCCCGTTCAAATTATTTATTAGGCTTGCATATAATTTGATTGATACATTCAAAAAAAAAAATGATCCAAGGTACCTAAGAGTTCAGCTTTGTAAGACAATGCTTAGGAAACACAAAAGATTTTGGGTTGATACAAAAGTTCATAATATGACTCCTATTTGTAATCATAAGATCATCCCACCTTATGATAATTGTTCGATATGAGACAATTCTATTATTTATATGTAATATATATTCACCACACCTAAGTTATTTTTCAGGGATAAATAAAATACTAAGAATTACACCAAGTATGTGCAAATAAAATGAGATTTTGTACTGTAATGATAGCATTTTTTTTACTACATCTTAGTACTCCATATGGTGTATTCTGATAATATACCATTTTCTTCCTAATATCCTCGCTCATAAATGGACACGGTCACGACACGTGATTTATTAGCGAAGGTCTTTAATAATAGGCATAATAATCGATTTATATATAATCATATTGTAATTTCGCTTCAATTGACTCAAAAAGTCAACTGATTTGCTTTAAAATAAGAATACTATACTTCGGGTTAATGTGTTTATCGGTTAAGTGGTCGAAAATGGACTAAGTAAAAATAAAATGGATTAAACCAGTTAAGTTGGGTTATAAAAAAATGGGTTGAGCTAGGATTGAAACAAATGACAAATGTACGTGATAGGATGGGGTTCATGATACTGGAAATCATGAATGATGAGTGATGACCTATTTAAAGTTGTCATAAAGACGAACCGACACGACCTAATATGTTCGTCAAGTCCATTCTTACTTTTACTTGCACATAGGATATCACTGTTGTTTTCATTTCTTGTTATGTATGAGGGTCATATTAGTAAGATTTAGAGTTGATTATTCGCTGTTTCAGAATAAAATTCGATCTACAGTTGTTTGATAAACGATAAAGTTAATGCAGAGTTGAAGAATAAGTAATAAATTTAAAGGTACAACGTAGATTATAAAAAAGAGAAATATACAACAAAGAAAATCAAAAAATTCATAAATACACGATAAAATATCCCTTAAATTAAATACACCTCACCTGTATTAAAAAAATATGATTAATGATTTAACTATTAATAGGAACTAAGTTTAAGAAAACCTTTTTTAAACGGGTAATTTGTAGACGGTAACTGGGTAAGGGTAAAGGAACGTGGTGGTAGTGAAATTTGGACTTGAGGTCGTAAGTTCGTAACTCGTAAGGATGAGTTTGATGAGGATAGACTCACAAAGTTGCTCTCATTTCCTGCGTCCAACTCCACGCACCTAAACAATGTATGTTCTTTCTCTTCTCTTCTTTCTTTTTAACTCCACCATTTCAAATACTCGTACTTTCCGAGTTTCCGTCTCAATCATTTGTTTATCGTTTTCATTTATCCTTTGCGATGACTATATTAATTAACCGTAAATAAAATAATTGAGACGGAGGGAATATTTACTAATAAGCTGGTTCCTCTTCCTTCCTGCTTCCTTCTCTCAGGCATTACGTCGAACATGTTATACGCATTACTTGTTTAACTACATTTACCGAGTTGCATTTCATTATACTCTTTACCTGCAATTCCTTCTTGTTTATTGCAGAGATTTCTTTTATTTGAGCACTTTAATTACTAGTCATTCATACTTAATCTCATCTTTGTTTTTTTAATTACAGTAAGTCTTGTTTAAGACGGGTTAAATACTACCACATGGTGGTAATAAAGACAAAACTTTTGCTATTTCCTAGACAATAAGTGGGAAGATTTGGTATGTATTTGGCACGTCTTAAATGAGAATTTGTGTTTTAATTAATAGTGCAATTTCTGGATTATTCAATGATCTGTTGTACATTCTAAACACGTGCTCGTTAATTATATAGACAATGGCGGAACGAGGGGTAAGTAGAAAATGTGAAACTTTATTTTTTCCCAATTCCCTTGTTACTTTATTGCATTGCTATTTTGTATGTTTAGCTCGCAGTTAAATTCCTGGCTTTGCCACTGTATAAGAGGCGTATTAGTTCATACGATCATACCCGTGTGTACTTTTGTGGTGGTGCAGATTTTGAAGTCTTGTTTGATGTTGAAGCTGGTTTAAGTAGTTAGCAAGATGGCATCTATTCTGTATAGAGGGTTGCAAATCCGTCCTTGGAGTATTTACCCATCTTCGCTTGTGACCAAAAAAGTTGGCATTTTCTTTTGGTCGCCAAAGAGTTTGCATACACAAAATGTGACAACCCGGGATAAGCGAAAGGCGCCAGGGAAAGTTAGATGCCAAAACCAAGATAAAGGACTTGACAATATATTGAAAGATTATGAACCAGTTATAGGTATAGAAACTCACGTTCAGCTCTCGACGTTTACTAAGGCCTTTTGTGGGTGTGCCTATAACTATGGTTCACTCCCAAACACCAATATTTGCCCAGTTTGCATGGGCTTGCCTGGTGCTTTGCCTGTTTTGAATTCAAAGGTCATTGAGTGTGCGGTCAAGCTTGGCGTCGCTCTCAACTGCGAGTTGGCATTGAACTCGAAGTTTGATCGGAAGCAGTATTTTTACCCTGACTTGCCAAAGGGATACCAGATATCGCAATTTGATATTCCTATTGCGTCAAATGGGTTTGTTGACTTGGATCTGCCACTTGAGTTTGGTGGTGGGCATAGGAGGTTTGGGATAACTCGAGTACATATGGAAGAGGATGCAGGGAAACTGATGCACTCAGACGGTGCTAGTCATTCTCAGGTAAAAATGCTCTGAATTTATCATAATCACAGATTGCTGTACAATTAGAAATGGGTGTAGAGTCTATAACATGCGTGATCAGTTATTGGCTCTTCTGTTAAATGCTTAGATATTGTTTGGATTGTAAGTAATCGTTACAGGGTTTAGCTCAACACATAAGGAGAGAATAAGAAGATGATGGTGGTGAATAACTCAGATAAGGGATGGTGAAAGCGAGATGAAGGGGTGGTGGGAAAACTATTACTTCCACATAGAGGGTGCTGTATTATTGTAGGCAAAGGTGGAATGGCGGATAACTATTAACTTCCTTTTGGGTAGTTGGTAGTTACTACTCTATCTACATCTCCTGTGTCTATCAACAACCACCATCGCACCTCCTTTAGTCCTACTTTCCTTTGATTTTTCTATCCATAGTCCATACCACCATAATAATGATCCTCAGTCTGAGCAAGTCCTTAAGGCCTTAAGTGACTCTCGTATAGAACTAGTAATATATTTGAGGCTAAGATCTATCAAACTTCAAGTGCATATATGTATTTTCATGAACTAATGAGCTTAACTCTACATTGGTTTCAATAAAAGAATTTTAGGGAAGTTGAGTAAACATATTTTATATCTTGTTCATTGGTAGGAATTCTTTATTGGATCTGTCGGAAGTACTCTTTGAATTAGTTTTTCCTAGTTAGTTGGATGTCAGGCTGAGTACAGGCATCGACATTCATAGACCTGACATGTCGTCAGACCACATTGCGTAGTGGTTGTTATTACCGAGGCTCATGAAAATTCATGGAAATCATAATTTGCTAAGGGCCTTCATGCAGGTTGATCTAAATAGAGCTGGAGTGCCTTTACTTGAGATAGTATCTGAACCTGATATGAGAACTGGCATAGAAGCTGCAGAATATGGGGCAGAAATACAAAGGTTGGTTCGTTATTTGGGAGTGAGCAATGGTAACATGCAAGAAGGGTCGCTACGCTGTGACGTGAATATCTCCATCCGCCCCATAGGGCAAGCTGAGTTTGGAACAAAGGTCTATTGAACTTTTTCCTCTTTCCACTTTATGAAATTTTCATGATTCATACTCTGTAAATGAGTTTGAGCCCTGCTCTCTCAAATGACTAAGATTTGCTACTGCCTTTTTGTGGGTCTAGTTGTTAAACAATATGTCATTCTATATTGCTATATACAATGGTAGAAGCAAGAAACTATGGCTTTTTTTTTGGGAGGGCTGGTCAACATATGCTAATAATGGGAGTTTCAATCTAGAGAACTTGTCAAATTCCAATATCTAAACTGTGATTTGGTTTCAACCTGGATTCTAGCTTCGGTGGGAACATCCCTTCAATTTTGAGGCTAATCTTTTCTGTTTATTTTTGACAACTTCTTTCCCTCTTCTCACAAATTTTTTGGCAGGTCGAGATTAAAAACTTGAACTCATTTTCATCAATGAGTAGGGCGATTGATTATGAGATCATAAGACAAGCACAACTCTGCAGCCAAGGTCTTGGACACCAAATTGTACAAGAGACCCGTCTTTGGGAAGAGGGTTCTCAGGTCATTCCCACATGTTGCTCTCTTCATTATGCATAACATTAAAGCTATAAAATTTATTGATTTATGTGCTTATTCTCATTATTTTTTTATTATAATTTTTATTGTTAGAAAACAGTAACCATGAGAAAGAAGGAAGGGCTTTCTGACTATCGGTACTTCCCAGAGCCAGACTTGCCAGAGGTAATTTTGAACAACAATTATGTAGAGGGGATTCGTGATTCTTTGCCAGAACTTCCAGAGATGAAGAGACGACGATATGAAGATATGGGACTAGGCATGCAAGATGTGCTTTTCCTAGCAAATGATGTAACCGTAAGTACTCTCCTTATCAGTCAGGACTCCATGACATTTGATATTTGTGAGCATTTTGAGCTTTAATGTTTGAAGTTTCCAGACCTTCTGGGACAAACTTCATGCATTTAGCAATTCTTGTTATTACGGAAGTTTAACTTTTCTGCTTGTATTAAGGTGTATCTGTTTTCCTTGTTGTCTATGCTTCTCCAAAATAGATTTCTCAAAACATAAAAAATGGAAGATGCTCTTTTGCTAATCAGTTTAGACACACAGGTTGCAGAATTTTTTGATGCTACCCTATTAAAGGGTGCAGATGTGAAGCTGGCTGCCAATTGGATAATGGGTGATATTGCAGCTTATATGAAGAATGAAAAAGTCTCCATAAATGAGATAAAGCTTACTCCTAATGAGTTGGCTGAACTCATCGACTCAATTAAAAGTGGGACAATCAGTGGAAAAATTGGTAAAGAGGTGCGCTTTTTTTAATTGTACTCAGTGGCTTTGCCGTCTTCCATGCAGTTTTAGGGTTTGCTTGGATTGGCAATAATTGTTCGGAGGTAGTGCAGGAAAAAAACGAAGTAAAGTAGATGGTAGTGCCGTAGTGGTGACGTTGGATAGAGGAGGAGATGAAAATAGATTAATAAATATACCCTATTTGGGAATAGTAATGATTTCCCCACGGCCTTTTCATCCTCCCTTTATCATATTTTTCTTCCTTCAATCGCCGTCATTCTCGTTATTTCCTCTTTGTCTCCTTTGTTTTGAGCTCCATTATCCCCGTGAGGCCTTATTTGTGTTTTCATTTTATCATTTTATCCACTAACTTTTGCAACACTCATGGCAAGCATCATCTTCCTTAATCGAGTCATTTTATACTATTATAATTGCTGGCTAACCAAGTCACTTTGTTCTTTCTATTCTACTGCAACATACACTTTTTTTCTCTTCTCATATTGAAGCCCATGATGTCTGCAAACTTTTGGTATTATAATAGGTGTGCAATAAGTGCATTGAGGCACGGTTGAGCCGAAATGCCTAGGTGCGCGCGGTGCGCCTTATAAACAAGGCACGGCCAGCGAGGCAAATTATTATGCAATTTCAATAAAAAATTTCTTGTTCTTTTATTATCCCTTCTCTTTGGCGCATTAACTCTGTCATCTACTCTTTTACATGTTCAGCCTATTTAAAATGCAAAAAAAGAAATATTGAACTTCACAACCTGTGCGCCTCGTACCTGTAAGATTTGCGCCTTCAACTCGTGCGTTGTGTTTTGTTGTATCAGGCCCTCGTTGCATGGGTGCGCTTCGCGCTTTTTAAAATATAAAGCTATGTACATTAATTATTAAAAACGATCTTTCACAAAATCATATTTTCAACAAACCCCGCAAGTAATGTACTCCTCCATTCAAGTCCAAGTCCTCCATTTGCCTTTTTGACACTATTCATGAGTGAAGAGAATCTTCATAATTTGTTTGTAATATATGTGTTTTGTTTGTAAACAGACTCTAAGTTTAATGCTAATAGATTTGGTATATATCCAGTTCAAATGTTGAGTTGTTTTGTCGCGTGTGTTCAGACTTCAGAGGTTATAAGTTTTTGCTTCCGAAGAGATTCTGACTGTGATCAATGTTGAGTATTATTGCTTCATCATGATTCTGAATGAAGTAATTATTCTTTTGTCTTGTGTTCTGGTCATGTACACTTCAGATACTTTTTGAGCTCATTGCTAAAGGAGGAACTGTCAAGGGGTTGATCAAAGACAAGGATTTGGTCCAGGCAAGTTGTCCACCTATGCTTGTGTTTCTTTTTCTTTCATTCTTTTGTTGGGGTGGGGAGGGTCATGATTCATAAAGGGCGTAGATGTCATTTTAGATGAGGGAGAAGTGTTAGCTCGAGGTAAAACATATTACTCGTATTATTATCAAAAGTTAATACATGTTGGACAATTATCGGAGTTCATGATAATTAGCTTATAATCACGATATAATAGATATATAAAGGGTTGACAAAGATAGTCGACATGTGATCAAAACAGCCGTTTCAACCAACACAAGGCTATTAGCCTATGATGGCCCATACTAGACCGATACAGTTGAGCCTTGTATTAGTCCTAAAATCCTTATGCAAACTTTTGCTTAAACCCTAAGACTACATTTCTGGTGTGCTGTAGCCATTTGATATTTGGTCTTTTAGGCATGATTGCACGAACATACCTTGTCAAGCTCACTTGTTTGTAGCCCAGTTTGACTCGTTGAAATCATAACTAAACATGAAATGAATCTTCCTTCAGAATAACTAATTTTTTTTGCCACAATGTGGCTATTCGCACCGTATATTTGCATTATGATTGAACTACTAACAGCTTTCCCTTATCAATGAATTCTCAGATAACTGATCTCGCTGAAATAGAGAAGATGATTGACAACGTTCTCGCAGCAAATCCAAAACAGGTGGAACAATACCGTGGAGGCAAAACAAAATTGCAAGGTTTCTTCGCCGGACAGGTGTGTGGGTCATTAGAATGACAGTTCTAGTTTTCTTTGCGTTTTTTCCCTATATACAAATTCCAATTTGGGCTGGGCTATGTATTTATTAGTAATAATAATTTTTTACTTGCTTTAATTACATTGAATCTTGAAATTATTGAATGTCAGGTGATGAAGGAATCTAAAGGCAAGGCAAATCCTGGGATTCTTAACAAAATACTCCTGGAGAAATTAAATGCTGAGACCTGAGAATTGTTACACATCCTACATTCCTACTAATCAGGCTTAATGAGGTTAGGATTTTCCAGTAATTTTTTTTAACAAAATACTCGTGAGAAAACGCCGAGAGTGGGTGTACCTCCAATTTTGAACTCGATAAAGTGTGAAAGTTCTCTTCAGCATTCCTTTTATGTCCCAATTCCGTGTTTAATAAATTTATTTCACGTTTTTAGACGTTAGGGATGAAAGGTTATATGAATATACCTCATTTTATAAATAGGTTAGCAACAGACTTGGTTGTAGACATCCAACAGGGTTACTCAGATTAATTAGGTCGTCGATTCCTAAATTTTGATCCTAAAGGCGACAAGAGCTGTTGTGGCATGTTTGGATCGTTCTTCCCTGTAAAGCTGGAACTTCAGTGTAGTTATTGTCGTTCATCTCATTTTTACGGTCCTTATTTAATTTGAACACATAGTAAAGTTTATTTTATGGAATATTATTGCTGCTACACCTTTAGCAAAGAATTTGCCTATTAAAAATAGTTCTTTCCTATTTATCACTTGTAAAAACAGCCTAATTGTCATTTTATTTTCTAAATATTTACCATCTACCAATTTTGGCTGGGGAAATTCCCAATTTTCATTTTATTTTCTATATATTTACTAGTTATATAATTGACGTATTTACTAGTTTCATTTTGTTACAAGAAATGAAGGGTTCATTTCTTCAAAAGAGTCTTGACTGGAAAGGGTAGTCTTTTGTGAGAAGGAAATGTCCCTCAATTTCTTTTAGGAAATGGAGATAAGGTTGTATACTTGGGGAATTTTACGGTAAAACCGTCTTTTTTGTATGAGATTATGATTAAAGTAATTATGTTATACTTAAATAATGGCATTCTTTCTAGAATTGTACATGGTTTATTAGTATATCTAGCAATGCATTTAAGCAATGATTTTTATAATTTGGGTGTACTTTTGAGTTTCTTTTTTAATTTCATTTATAAGAATGTGATAAGTTAATACTTTTCATTTATACTCACTTTATTTAGGGTATTGCTCTAGGACATATTTTACTTAATTATTGACATTTTCATAAGATTTCCATAACTTAGCCCTTCGACCAAACAAAAACTTCTTCCCATTATTATGAATACCCTCTTTAATCGACGCACTATTCTCGGAATCCGACGTTGGGCCACCAGACAACCAATCAAAATAGTGATTTCTATTCCTGCCGATAGTTGTATACTTGTATGTGATCAATCAATAAGACAAATTATATGTAATCAATCAGTATGCTAGGTAAGTAGCCATTGTAGATTGTAATTGGCTGATGTCATGTCATACACACCTCCTTTGTTGATATGCGTAGCAAAATGGATTTAACATCCATGAAGAGTCACTATCACCTTTGTGACAATCTCGAAACTCTTCCGCTAGCGCTACCTCTGAAACTCGCCACAAGACACATGAACCAAACGAAGGGAGAGAGAGAAGTATAGTGACATGATGAGTGAGGAACAAAATATGGCGGTGTCGAGACTAACAAACAAGTCGAGTATGCCCAATTGACTTTCCGCTCCTCGATTTCTTGTCCGATCGAAACAAGGTGTTGGGTTGGGGGTTTTCCGACGAATGAGTAAGTGGCGGGTGGGGTAGATGGTGGTCCATCATTTTTTTTTAATTATTGAAGGGAGGAGAGAGAGAACACGAGACCAATGTTGTAAATGAGAGGGGTGAAATTGAAAATGTTGTCCATAATTGAGTAAAAAGCGTACTTAAAAGAGCAATTTAATTATTGGTTTACCATTAAAATATTTTTCCTAAAAATAATAAAAGGTACGCAAATCACCTAGACATAGAGTGCTAAAATTTACAATTGTTTCTATTTATTTGTGCAAGCACATTGTCTCTCCTAATATTAATCGTTTCTCTTGTGACGGGAATATCTGTCACAAGCTTGAGACGGGTCAAGTATTACCCATGTAGGTAGGTAAGACAACAAAATACTACTCCCTAGGTACTTTGCTTTTGTCTTATCTAATCACATGGATAGTATTTGATCCGTCGCAAACTTGCACGGATATTTCAGTCACAAATGAGAATTTGTGAATATTAATAGTCACAACTCACATATAAGACTACAGAAAGTGACAATTGACAACAAGTATAATAAAAGTAGGCACGGCAATGATCAACAACTCTAGTGACTTCCCTTTATACTTTTAAAAAGGTTGTATTGTTGATGTAAGACAGTAAGAGAGGGAGCCGTGGAGCGGTTGATAATTCTCGTGGCATTATCAATCAACTTCCTAAAAGTAACGATACAAACTCCATAATTACTTATAGAGCTTGTAGCCTGCGTATAGAATAGTAACTTCATAATTACTTGAGACTTGGGGATCTCTTAATTGTTATTTCTCACTTTTTAATAATACCATTTTAATTGTTATTTCTCTCATTTTTTTATCTCTCTCCACGGGAAAAAGGATTATACTACCTCATACTAGTATAAATTTGAGTTTTTTTTTTGAGCTATTTAAAGATTATAAATTACATTTTAAATTTTATATATGATATTTTTTTGAGTTTTATTATAATTATTTTGAACTCAATCTTCAAGTTAATGAATTCAAAAACTTGATGGTAATACTCATAATTTTTAATACTAAACTCAAAAACTTTATTTTAAAGCTCGAAAATTACATTATCTGTGGTAGTACATCAGATATATAATCCACTTATTGCTCTCTCCACTTCACTCACATGAACATCAAACAAATATATGTTGTTACTACTCATCCTCAACATATTGAGGAACGAGAAATATTTGTATCCTCCTCATTTTCATTTTTGTCCTCCTTTGTCCTTTGAGTGTAAGGAGGACGTCTTGAGGAACAATCCTTGGAGAGCATTACTCTTCTTCAACAAAACGCTGCAACACTAATGTGCCCGTTGTAGATGGTCTTATATAACTGTCAGTCTATCACTCCGAATGTTTTTTTTCTACGAAAATCCAAGTGCAAAATATAGTCGAAATACCATCTTGGTGGGACTGCGTTGTAACAAGAGTAGATACTCATCTACTTTGCAATTACATTAGATAGCCGAATATATTCTAGTTAGAAAATCGGATTCTATACCTTGAACAAGGGATGTTACTGAACCCTCAATGCCAACCGGGCTCGAAAATAAGCAAAAACACAAAAAAAAAGAAAAAGAAAAAAAAGAACAAGAGTAGAAGGTTTTACTCAAAGCAGTAGTGTACTCTCATAAAAATGAACAGAACTG
Source organism: Heliosperma pusillum (assembly GCA_022085475.1). NCBI lineage: Eukaryota > Viridiplantae > Streptophyta > Magnoliopsida > Caryophyllales > Caryophyllaceae > Heliosperma > Heliosperma pusillum. The sequence continues at coordinate 27,379 of JAIUZE010010153.1, read as the reverse complement.
CCAAACAATAAACACAGAAAAGGCAACTGAGCCCAAGGTTTGCAGAGCCACTTCAAAGAATGCATTTCTTCAACTTTTAAAATAAGTAAAAATACGATTTTACCATGTTTGATTTTTCCCGACTAATTGGATATTGCTAAAAGTAACCTATATTTCATCGTTAAACCTGAATTGTTCACTCTGATACTCGCCTAAAATGGATTAATAGCCGTTTCCTCTCGATCTGTTGAAGTCGCGCTCGCCAACGTGTGCAGCCCCCCTGCTGTAAGAACGGCCGCCAAATCTTCCTCTAGAAGCTTCAGGCTGATAGCTAGCCCTGCCTCTCCCTCTCCCTGCCAAATTACACGTAGTTCAGTCAGAAAAGCCTGCAGTATTGCAGCTTCGGTTCTATAAGAAACTGTGATGTTACAATAATTTGCAACGCTAGACAGAGTAAAAAGATAAGACACTGTGACGAAAGAAACTTCAAGACGTCATTTTAAACAAAACAATAAAAACTTGACAAATTCTCATGAAACAGCACGTGCTATGATAGCTCAATTTTTTTATTTTGGAGGCCCTCAAGTCCGACACAGCACTGAAGGTAACTAGTATGACATCAGTACCGACTCTTTCCAATCCTCAAATCGAAGGATAAAAAAAGGTCCACATGACAAAGTTGAGAAAGAGGGTGTGTTTGGTATTTTACAGTGTTAATACTTAATAAACATACACAGTCTCACATTCCTAAATAGGATATTTAATGATTTTAAGTCCTTTTCCTTGAACATCTCTTTAGGTTTTCACCATCATACTACTTAAAATACGTTTTGAAGACGAGTCCGTGCACTTGTATCCTCATTTTAGAACAAAATCCGCATGTCTGAAAATAGAGCTGTGACATTCCCGACATATGGATAGGTACCCAAATCTGACGCCCAAAGCCTAACTAACAAACCAGGCATTCAGTTGACGAGAAGTCGGGCCTTAGTATCGTAAGTTAAGAATCAAAGGGAGGGTGCAAGATACTCTAGAAACCTTTAAGGCAATTAACATAAGAGGGTTACATACTTCCGCGTGCAAAGCTGCTATTGGCTCTTCGTTCTTCGATGTATACCTGTCGTCCAGCAATCTCAACAGAACCAGCCTTCATAGTGCACGGTGTAACAAATGTCAACAGTCAGCACAAATATACAAAATCGAAACTTTCACCCTCAACTCCGCAATATATTGCAAATTTGCAATTCCAATAATAAAAAGATTTGCAAAATCGACTATGTTACTTTCTCCCAATGAACAATGAGATTTGCATAATTGACTCCGTTGCTTTCAGAACATATTGAACACGTGATAAAGCACAAAGAAATCTATAGTTCAATAATTCCCCAAGTCTCCATTACAAAAATGTTTGCATGGTTCGTTTAAATATAAAGTAATTACACGGCAGAACATAACAGACCGTTTAAGTGTTTAACCCTTCACTCAGGCATGTGACTCTGTTTCTTTAACCAGTTAGTCTCACTTAAGACGGTATTAACTTAAGGCAAGAAAATGACTGTCGTTTTATGATAAAAGTGACCAATTAATGATAAAAAGTTACAACGAACATTGTCACTTTCTAACAATAAACCGATGGTAACTTTTTATCAGGAAATGTTCACACTTTATCATAAAAGGGTCACATTTCTGAAATAAGAATTTGTGTTCTTTAACAGTGTAAAAATAAGCCATCACAAGCTTTCTCATGCTCCTAAATGAAAATGCATTTAGAATGGAAGTATAGCAGAGTGGACACCATGGAAACATTTTAAATTGGCCCAAGAGAGAAGAACCAAGCATCTCCAAGCACCCCAATGATACAGGGATAATACTAATGCCTAAAAATAATTAAATTTAAACAAGACAAAAGAAACAAGTTCGTTTCTCCAGGATCAGACAAACCTTAATTGCACTCTGGACAGAAGCAATGTCTTCAAACTCAACAAACGCGTAACACACATCAGTATCCTGTATGCCATAACAAAGGAAGCAAATAAGAATCATGATAAAAAGTTTACTTAAGTCTTGCAGTTATACAATGTTAGCCCTTTAAAAGACCAGGGGTGATGCCCAAATACCTTTAGTCTTCTAATAGCTACCCCTTCAGAACTTAGTTGACCGAACTTCTTGAACTCCTCCTCTATCTCTGAAGAAGACACAGTAGGAAGCAAGTTCCTCACGTATACTGACTTAATCTCACCTGATAGTAACATTAAGTCAGAATTTGAGAATTTACATCAACATAGATCCTCAATTCCTCATGTTAAAAGGTAAAAAAGCACCTAGTCAAGAGTCAAGCAAATGAATGACAACAACGGGAAGGGAGTCAACAACAATACCCCAGTGCACACATCTTTACCCTTATGTTCGAGAGGCTTTTTACGAATGACCCATGATAAAATTGCATCAAATTATTGGTAATTCACAATAATCCAAAACTTAAGAATAGTGAGGCTTTGACTTCATTGGAAATGTCAACAGAGAGAAGGGAGTATGACGCGTTAAAAAAATGTATCCATCTTCTAACAACCTACAGAGTGGGGAAGGAAGGAAGCATCAAGACAATAAAATAAAAAACTAAAAGAGACTTTACATACCCATATCGCCGATTGTTGAAAAATCCTCACTCATATCTCCTGCCATATTAACATTTACAGCTTGTGTTGAACTCGACTGTTGTTGAGCAGCAGATTGCTGAATGATTTGTTGTGGTGCATGTTGCCATTCGGAAGTTGTTGTCCCTCTCTTGTTAGATGGTGCTTGTGCTACAGATGGTGTAACTTGCGCTGCCTGAGCTTTGGCAGCCCGTAACTTCAGCAACAAGGAAAACCTTTTAATATTTTAATAACGAAGTCCCATCTGCTACAAGTAACTATTTAGGTATAGTTTAACATAGCAAAGTGGGGTAAGAGAAACACATACAACAGAAGCATAAGTATGCTTTTGAGGCTCCTCTACAGATTCCTCCATCGAGAGTGGTGGAACTTCTTGTATGGGATCTATTTGACACTCAAGAAAACCATTGGCATGCTCCCTAGAATGGTCTTCAAGAACACTCTCGACTTCAGCTACTTGTTGCAACCGTTGATCTGACATTGAATAGTTGTCAATACCACCATTCTCCTTAATGTCGTCGGGAGACATGTAATCTCTGGTCTGCATTCCTCCACTCATCATGTAATTAGACACTGCAAAACGGTAACCACACAACCATAAGACTGTAAAAAATCCTAGGGAAAAGAAGCACGAGTATAAACATACTCAAACGAAATATTGCACACACAGAATAGTGCTGCGTGAGCATTTATCCTAAGGCCGATGTCTAGTTCTAAAGCTTGTTTTTGTTTTGACTAGTTAACACAAGCAAACATATATGCAGAATTAAATATAAAAACAGCATTTTTTAGCTTCACCAAAACGTGCAACTTTAATGACTTTGATAACAAAAGTAATTAACACCTACATTGAATACCTCATAACAAGTTACATACCTGGTTCTGGCATGGCTGAAGGAGCATTCAACTTTGCACTCAGATTGTTCTGAGCCATCAAAGAAGCTGAATATGGATGAATTTGGTCATCCTCGATGAAATGAAAGATGTCATTGAGAACAAAAAAACCTTTCTCTTGGGGAGCAAGGAAAAATGTTTGAGCAAAGTTCCTCCTCCCGCTGAAGTCTCGCATTTGTAAAGACCCTGTGACCATCACAATCACTCCTCCATTCCAAGATTCAAGGGAATTTATTGTCTTAATCTCGATGGAAGTAAGGCGCATTGACATAACTAGTGTGTGTATTTGCTGCCAGGACAGAGAAACTAAATTATTAGAGGTCAGCTTAAGGTTACTATTATCAAGTACAATAATAAATAGAGAGAAAAATCACACGGGCAGGGAGGAACGACCTAGGCAGATCATAGAAAGAACACAGCAAAATGTCCCTTGTGAGTTAATGCAGGTAAAAGGCACAAAAAGATCAAAATATGCTACAAAAGTTGAACAACAAGGCGCAGACGGTTTGTCTCTAATAACAGCACCTCAGAAGTAAATGCTAAAAGTCATGGTATAGCCTTTCAAATTCAACATTCTTCTCATAGTATCACGAGTAAGGATCCAGCCATATTCTAGGTTTTATGGCTAATACTCATCCTCACTGGAATTTGCAAGTCACCCAACAGGAAGAAAAAAAATAGTGACTGTTCAAATCTTTTTTAAATAAAAAAAGAAAGAAAGAAAGAAATGTCAGGAACGTTTTATTAAGGTGATGTTTCGGCCATGTGAGACAAATATCACTAGAAGGTACAAAAAGCGAAGTGAAAAAACTATGAGCAACGGAAGAAAATTGAAGAGAATATGCAGATGGGTAGCTGAAAACAACATTGCGTCTAACAAGGATTGAAGAAAATATGGTGTTGCACTTGGTGAAAGTAGGACACAAATTATGTAAGTATACAGATTTACAATTACTATTATTACTTTTTTGTTGAAATATAATATTTTCCAAATTTCTATTCATAAAAAAAAAAGACTTTACACAGTTTTATGAGTATATTAACTTTATTAGCAAGGACTACTTATCATATAATCTTTTTTTTGTTTTCCCCTGTTTTTATTATTTTACCTTGATTGACAGTTTTATAAGATAAACAAAAACAGTTAGGGATTAAGGTTCTCCTGTACAACACAGATTCACAGCTTAACTTCATTCAAAGGGATTCCCTCATTTTACGCCTTTTACTTTTCTTTGCGGTCAATTTTTAAATCATAATTTCCATTTTCTCTACATATCTCAATGTTTTAACTAACATTGACATTTACATAAGATGGTTCACCTTAATCAACACCTAGTAGTTTTAAAAGTAAGGCTTTTTGCTATTGTAATATAAGTAAAAAGTACAAATAAACCTAAACTCAGACACAAAAATGCCACACATTCCACTTCTACACGAATGACAAACCAACAAATCAGATCATGAACCCCATTTTCACGATATTTACATGTTTCACTCAGAGAATAAACATTGTGACAGAGACACTCATCATTATGGCTACCGACTGCTTCGCATATATTAGTTGAGTAAGTATTACGACACTACTCCATCCAGTGCTACCTATTCCTGCCCGATACCCTAAACCATATAAAAATAGCCTTAGAGCTAATAACACCGAATAATTTCTCAACAAGACTGAACTTCTATTCCATACCCACTTGAAAAGCACAGCCTCCTGCTGATACACTATTAAGCTCCTTTAGAATTTTCATATGTTCAATCCACCAACATTAATGCTAGCATCATCAAAAGTTGCAACCAGTCAGTGCAGAACGAGCTGCCCTTGTCAGAATATTGGCCACTAACTCTCAAACAAGATACAGCGCACAGTTCACTCTACAGTCAAGTAAAGACGGTTATCACGCCCTTTTTCTAATCAAGGAAATGAAAAGATGACTTTCATCCAAAGATAGCCCCAAAATATAAACACAAAAAATAAAGGATGATGGTAATAACATTATAAGGAAATTGCTTAACCCTAATTGCACTTCCCACTTTCCTTAATAGAGGGACAATTATCGTGTCTTTTCAGCACCATAAGTACCTACTCATTCAACATAAATTTTACAATAATGGAAATCATAGTGCAAAGTCCAAAATTATTATTGTAATAGCACTATAGCACTTGCAATGAATTCTTTCACAAAACTAAGCATGCAATTAGAGTAAAGTTTACCCTATAGTTCACAGACAGCAAACCAGGAAAGACGCACTTAATTGTAAGAGAGAAAATTGTCATGCTTATTAGTGTCACCTCTTTATTTTAATTTCTATAGATGAAAAAGGGAAGCCTCCATCAAAAATAAACTCCAAGTCCTAGCCTCTCATCCTCGTTAACCTTAGCTTCTCATCCTCTTGACCTTAAATATCATTTTAGTAATCCCAACTCCCTAATATAGGTTTAATGAAATTTAGATGGGGGTGAACTGCAGAAAAAGCAATACTCAGGTGTAGGGGTGATAATGAGACGAGGCAGCTCGCGAGCAACTCGAGATCGGCTCGGTCAAAGCTCGGCTCGTGTGGGCTCGGGCCCGACTCGGCTCGAAAAGCTCGCGAGCAGCTCGAACTTGTGTGATTAGATAAGATATTGCTCATATTTTATTACAATATTTTATTATGATTATATATTTGTATCACATATATCAAATATCTAACTTATTTGCAAAACATTTTTACATATATCTTTCAAGCCTTGTTATTGAAAATATCGGAAGAAAAAAACTAAAAAAATAACAGTTATATATAGGCTCAATTTCGCCTTAAAGCTCGCAAGCTTGATAACGAGCACATTTTTTTCAAGCTCGGGTAAGCTCGAGATCGGCTCGAGCTCAAATTTTGGTTCTTGAGCACAACCCGAGCAAGGCCAAGCTCGGGCTCGGCTCGTTAGCACCCCTACTCAGGTGACCAAAACTATTAAATCTATCTCTAAGTTTAAAGAATTTGATCAAGCTGCTGCTACAATATGAGAATCCCTAAACTATTGTACATCAAGCAAAAGATTTTTCTAGCAGTCTAAGCAATTCCTCCTTACTTCCATGCCATATCTTCACTACCGAGCCACAAAAAGTGTACAGAAAGCACAATGAACTTCATTCAGTTTAAGTTTCATCAACTCCTTTTTCTTATCCATTAATTTACCCTTTACTTCATGGTGAAGGAAGCAAAACCATTTTAAACTATTTCGGCGCACAAAATCGGTTCCTTCAAAATCCTTAATCGTCTCTTCATCATATTCATCTCGCAGCAAATGATGATTATCTTTCAACTATTACTGTGTATTCCAGATGCATATTTTAGTAATTTACGGTGAGCTCCAAAGCATAGCTACACCGCCTTCGCCTCACCATTACCAATATCATGTGCTGCACGCACGCAACTTTTCACAAAAAAATTCACTTACAGATCGCACATCTTGAGCCAACTCCAACTTATCTGCTTTCCCAACACGCTCCTAGTTAACTGGAAAGACTTCCTTCAGAAGTTCCATTCTGTAGCTTCACCACTGACAGAAACCCACAACTTGTTTCTCGATTCAAACGCCTATTATTGTATAGAAAAAAGGACACCACATGACCAAGCTCTCTACGAAGGACCACGTGGTATAACCAAGCATACTAACATTCTCAGAATAAAACTTTTTCCATGAATTTCACAAGCTCTAGCAAGTAAATAAACTACTAATTCCTCAATGGTCAAAGCATAAGCTTAAAATTGATAGTCTCTATTTTCAATTTTTACAACACTTCTTGGACAAGTGACTAACCCAACCACCCATACAATCAATTGGCAGCATCAAATATTCATCAATATCTGGCATCCCATTAAGATGGTCTTATATAGGACTTACCACAATATAATTGGGAAGCACTTAATTATGCACTAAAAATCCATCCTTTCAAAATGTTCAATTCAAACAAACTTCTTTGTCCACTGCCAAAATAATAACACGAAGGAAAAATCCATTTTTAGGCCTTGTTTGGATAGGGGAAAAATCCTTCCTTTTCCCTCCTCCCCTTCCCTTCCCTCTTTCCCCTTCCCTTCCCTTCCTTTTCCCTCCATTTTAGGTATCCAAACAAAGGGTTGGACTTTTTGTTAAACTAATACTACCTTTGTTCCATATTATGTCTTGTATACCAATTTATGTAGTCCCAAAGTAATGCCAATATGTGACTTTGGTTGTCACATCTTTAAAATTTGAAAATATGTACTATGAAAACATTGAGACAAATAGGAGGCATATAATTTACTCGCATAATAAGTATAGTATATGTAATTTCAATTCTCTTTTTTATTCCCATTTTTAAGACAAAAATTATAGTGGACAAAGGGAGCACTTAATAGCCCCTCTTATAAATAGCCAAATTTAGACTGACTATCATCGTCAATCACCATACTAAATATATCAAAACTAAAATAACCATCTCGGTCTCTTGGATTCTCTTACAAATTGTTGAGCCCATGCCCAACATTACATCCACCAAATTATTAAAACACTAAATCAATACTACTAGCTAATATATACCCACCTATCTTTAAAAATACCACCTAATACATTTTCTTCAGAAATTGCTATGATACTAACTATTACGACACTTCTTCAACAACAAAAAAATTGGTACTTTCAATGAAAAAATACCTTTTTGAGTGATTTCTAGCCAGTTTTAGTTGGTTTAATCCTTAAAATTATACTTTCTATTGCATTTTAGTGGTTAGTGAATATAATGTACGGAGTATAAAATCGGCCGAATAGTTCATCTAAGTTACCAATTTATAACCTTATCACCAAGAACCAAACACAAGACTCCTTAATTATCGGATACTAAAACCAAAATTGGTACTTTGAATGAAATAAGATCTTTTTGAGTGATTTCTAGCCAGTTTTAGTTGGTTCAATCCTTATAATTGTAACCTAAGTTACAATTTGTAACCTTATCATCAAGAATCAAACATAAGACTCCTTAATTATCGAATACTAAAACCAAAATTCAATCAAAATTCCTCACTACTTGGCTTATACAATTAGTAATCTAAGCTAGCACAAAATAAGTCAAACACACACAAAAAAGAAGAAGCCGAGAGTAGGAAATCTACCACCATTGCGGAAGCGGTTTCGGTACGACGACCGTCAATGCGAATCATAGTGCTAGCATCCGAGTAAAGCTGATGAACAAAATCCGGGCGTTGCTGAAGCATCGAATAATACTGCGTCACAAAGTACGTACCTACCTAATTAACACAACAATTCCAGAAAAACAAAAAAAAACAATCAATTTAATGAATTAATCAATCAAGAATTGAAGAAAGCGCGAAAGATAGTAAGTAAGTAAGGAATAATACTTGAGTAGCAGTCATGTAAGAGGTCGCCATTGTTGGATAGAAGGTGGAGAGAGAGGAGAGAGGAGAGAGAAGAGAGGAGAGAGAAAGGAGAAACCCTAAAAGGCTAGGGTTTCTCAGTAGCGTAGATCTTGGAAAAATCAAAGGTTGAAGACGATGGTTTGTTGTTGTTAGTAGTAGTAGTAGAAGAAGTAGTATAGTGTGTAAAATGAGTAGTAATGCTAAGTGTCTAAGTGATACAAGTAAAGATAGGTTTTTTTGGATTGGTGTGGAGGAATTAAGTCATTTGGTAGGGGAATTTGTGAGTGAGTGAGTGAGTATTTTTTGGGGATAAAATGAGATGCTTTTTTTGTACGGAAAATTCACATGATATCCTCGAAGTTTGCCATTTTGCACGAAATACCTAAAATTTTGATTTAGAAAACTTTAAGAGGTCATAACTCGTGTTTACGAGATCATAAAGTGACGATTTTTTTTTTCAAATCGATCGTCTTTCCAAGTACTACGATTTGAAAAAAAAATTGTCGAGTTCGGAATTCGTAACCAAGAGATATGCTCGCTCAAAGTTTGTTCGGTCAAAAAAACTTTGCCATGCAATAACTTCTAGCTACGGGATCCAAATATAATAATTTTTTTTTTCAAATCGTAGTTCTCGGAAAGATGATCGATTTGAAAAAAAAATCGTCACTTTATGATCTCGTAAACACGAGTTATGACCTCTTAAAGTTTTCTAAATCAAAATTTTAGGTATTTCGTGCAAAATGGCAAACCTCGGGGGTACCATGTGAATTTTCCCTTTTTTCTATATTTGTGTGAGGATGTGTGATATTGGGGTTTATTATGTCACGGGTGAGAATCGAATCTCCATTTTATGGTTAGATGAGAGTGTTCATATCACTTGAGTTATATCTTGTTCTCATAAAACTATAAAATGTTGATGTAGAGAATGCACTAGTCTAGAGTGTATATTAAAATTTAAAAAGAAATGAATTATGAGTTAGGCCAGGCTTTTTCTCGGTAGAATTGAAATTGAGTTGCAACAAGAACAACAACATCAGAGCCTTAATTTTTTTTGGGGTCGACTAACAAGAATCGTCCTTTAGAATAATCTCAGAGTAATCACACACATCATAATGCGAAAATATAGATAATGAAAAGTGAAAAAGAATAATCGAAAACGGGTTGAATTGATCTAAATTAAATTGTACTTGGTAAAGTTATGAGCTGAATTACTATATTGTTTAAGTTGATATCGGGTTGAATCCTGCTGAATTAAATTTAACTTAGGATATAAAGTTAAGGTGAGTTGAAATTAAGTTGGAGATAACAAAACCTTACATTGGTTAGTGTGTTTTTGAACTATGACCCTGTCCATTTCTTAGAGGGAATCAGAGGGCACATTACCGAATCAATAGTTTTCGGAATAAAAGTTAGGAAATTGAGACGGAACTGAAAATAGAGTAGATTTGCCTAAGATTAAATTACGATAGTTGATTATGTTATGGAGTTGGGAAAATAACGAAAGATGTGGGGGGATTTGACTATATTTTTGGGTTACTCGACATATTCTAGAAGATTATGTTATTATTGTAAAATAATTTATCAAGTTTATCATTGTCGACTTGTCGTCAATGTTGTGTTAGATTTTGTGTTGTGTTGTATCGACAAGTGACACGTCGATGATGGGACTCATATGGCATACCAAGACATGTACTTATTAAGAGTAATTGTGGTTGCCTTACTCCATTGTTATCCCTAAAAATATATGGAGAATACAAGTGAAACCATTGATCAAGCAACAAATCCTAGAGCCCGTCACAAGGCCATGCACACGAGGTTTCAAAGTTCAACTAGTAGAAATAATAGACCAAGGTGACCTAACTATTAACACAAATTCTCATTTGTGACGGACCGACCCGTCGCAAGCTTGCGACATGTCAAATCCCCTTCACAAAGAGCGGGGGGGCAAGCGGGGTGCAAATGGAGTCCCCACTTACCTTGTCACTTGCTCTTTAAAAGGGGAATTTGACCCGTAAGCAAGACTTATTGAACTATTAACTATTTGCAAACTGGCTACAAATATAATAACGGTCATGACTCATGAGATGAACACATAATAGTACTCATAACATGAGTTCCAAATCTGTCATCATCATATTCGCTCTTTTAACTCCCTTGTACCAAAAAAAAGTTGCTACAGACGATAGTGTAGCTAATCACTTCGGAGATGAATACATGGTCATACCATTGCGATTTACTTCGTATGACTTAAATAAAGCTCATTTTAGAATAGTTTTGATTACATAAAATAGACAACGTTTGGTATTAATGACAACATTGTTACTTGTTTCATTCAGTCATGGTATATAGAGAATAACTCAAGTAGTTGTCCATAATGTAGTAATTAAATTGTGTCCATTGAGAATTATTCACTCGAAATATTACTGGTTATGATTTGGCTAACAAAAGTCGAGGTTAATGGCGAGTGTTTGAAAGTTGGAATCGAGGCCAACATGCCTTATTTTTCTTACCTTTTCTTTGTTTATCGCTTTGGGTAAGAGAGAAAGTGTAGGTTTGCATCGAGTATGGATCCTTTCCATTTCTTCAAAGGAAATGGAGGTCATTTCTCAACGGTCCGAATTAAATTTGGACCCGATCGGATGGTTGTATATTTTCTTGAGAATGAAAATGTAAATGATTTAGATTAGAATATGAGATATAATTATGTTTGTGAGAGGAAATGGAACAAAAAGAAATGGAGATGATCCATTCCCGTTTGCATCAGTGTTACACTGTCACGTAGGCTATTAAAAATTGCCTTTTTAATTATATTTATAGATTTTTGATTTAGAACTAGTTTATTTGCTAATCTCAACTAATTTTAACTGAGAACGAGAACCCTTAATTCATTTTTCAAATAAAGTATATATATTATGTTGGAAATGTAGAGTCACTATAGGGGCGAAATATATTTAGAGAATAAATATTGTTGTGTCGTGGTATGAAGGCCACTGAATGAGAAACGAAATCGCCCCGACTACAGTACAAATCGATTTAGGCGTCGTCCCCCAAGGTCACACAACACTCCTAAAAGTTGTGTACTCAACAAATAGGAGTTGGAACTCATATGGTATGCTCAAAATTATCATAGAGAAGAAGTAGATGATATGGAAGATATGTATATCAAATGACTACAAGCTTCTCATATTTATAGTGGTTAATTAGCACAACACTAACAAAGTTAGTGGCATAACCACTACCATAAACATGAGCCAAAAACATGGAGTTAGTGGCTAAATACATGCAAGTAGTGGTGAGATGCTTTTATAAGACAATGGAAGACATCTCTATGAAATAATGTATCTAGACAATATTTCTAGCCTTAGCATTACTTCCAACAATCCCCCACTAATGCAAAGGATATACAAAAATTCTGAGCATATTAATAAAGATCGATACTTAAGTATTAGTATCTTTCGACTTGAACTAACACGTTAGTGAAATGAAACAATTCTTTCATCATCTAGAGAGTGAACGAATCTTGAACTCCTAGACTCCGGGGTTAATTCCAAACACATATCTCACTTTAAGTTCCAAACAAGTTCTGCGATACAATCCAACAAATTTTATGGCCAAATGAACCTTGGGATTCTCATGAATGCTCTAGAGAGATAGCCTAGGCTCTCATAGAAGGAGGTCAATCCTTCACACTCACTTAGGTGATTCCATTAAGTCTATCTCCACATAGACCACTCACATATGAACTATAGAATCATTAAGAGCTCTAAGGCTCAACCTCTCAACATAGGAGTCGGTAAATCCATCAAGTCCTTCTCAATAGGACCACCCAAACATAGGGATATAGATTCATTAAGAGCTCTAAGGCTCACCTCTTAATATAGTAGTCGGTGAATCCATCAAGTCCTTCTCAACAGGACCACCCAAACATAGGGATCTAGATTCATTAAGAGAAATATCTCAACTTCCATCATTACGGTGATCTTATCAAGTCCGTCTCACAAGGACCACCCAAAATTGGGCTATAAGATCATTAAGAGCTATAAGCTCAACCTTCCAAAATAATAGTGTACATGTCATAAGAATGGGTTGTGTACACAAGTGTGAGTCTCTCTATGGTTTCGTTAGACCACCCTCGCAGAAGCAAGTTCCGGTATCCACCACAAATTACTCAACCAATAGGCTTTAACCCCATTCTCCTCAACAACTCTAGGACTTATTTCTTTATTAGTCCATTAAATTTATAAATAAGATGCTCCACTTCAAATTTCTCAAAGATCATTTGTGAGCATTTTATTCTCATTCAACTTTCTCAAATTTGCATAATATGTGTAAATTCGCAATTCACTATACACATCATTTTTAGCAGTATTAAGTTGAAATTAGCATTATATTAATATAAACATTACCCCCACAATTGAGTAATTGATTCACAATCACCTTTCATCTTATCCTATAAGGTTAAGAGCAAAAATATGTCTACACAATAAACAAGGTTATAAACTTTTAAGAGTCTTCTCAATAGACTTATGATAAAGTCAACATAAAGGTGAAAATGTACTCACCGTTAATCTCATCTTATCTTTAATCATTACCTTATGTTCAATCAATTATCTTTCTAGATATTTAACATAGTGCAACTCTCAATATTGCATCTAGTTGCCTCAGCTAATGAACATTTTTTGGTAATGAGGATACAAACAAAACGTACTAATTACATCAGCTCGATTGAGTTAACAACGATTATATACGTTAAGACTTCTCATAATAGTCAAAACATGTTATCATATAACTCATAAACAATATTGTTCTTGTTTAATATAGAGCTCCACTCTTATTACGCCATTTAAAAGAACAAATATAAATAATCATTCTTATATTTTAGAATAACAAATCTCGATGATTGTTTCACTTACATTTTCTCTTTGCAAATCCACATATTAAAAAAAGAATTTAACTCTTTAATCACATCATAACAATCATCAATCTCATATAGTGTGGTATATTTCAAGTATAATATAATTAATTGAACCTTACACAACCATTATTTATGGGCATAACCAAAAAAATATATTGGTTCAATTTATTTCGCATAAAACATATAATCATTTTATTATATGTACTCAGGCACTCAGCACACAAAATATTTCTTAGATATATACTTATACTCTTCACATATTATATATAAGGTATCAAGTATCAACTCTAAACTCTAAACTCCATGAATAATTGTATTAAAAGATAAGTTGAACGTCTTCCCCCACATGTTGTCACGCCACAAATAGTGACAAACGCAATCGTTCAAACAAACTATACACATTATTCATTTAATAAATTATCTCAACTATTAGATATCATATAATCGCACACGGCAATTTATAATCTCCATAATTCACTTTATGAAGCTCTGACAAATAATCTTCCATATGTTTGTCACACAAATATATCATAGACAATATACCAATTGAAACCCAAAATATTTAACCCCCACATATGGTTCATCACCCAAGTATTAATTTTTATTCATCTCATAATAGTAAAAATTAAATAATTGATCCAAATGTGTGAAAAATATTTTGCAATATAAATATATTATACGCATAAAAATATCTTGGGTACTCAACCATTCTAGCTACTTGTCAAACAAATCTTGGAACAATTTCAATCACACATTCTTGAAATCAATTATAGAATAAAAATAATTTTACCAAGACAATAGATATGACATTTAATCGCGTCTTACCAAATAAACTAGTAGCTGAACATACCAATCATTAAGGCATAATTGACCAAACCTTTATATTCATCTCACATAAATATTTGTAAAGGAAAGTCACGAGAACATACCTTAATCACAAGAATGGAATCAAGCAATAAAATTATAAATAATACCATTCTTTCATAAATCTTCATAAACTTTCAGCACACTACCATCACATTGCTGCCCACTTTACGTATGATAGATAACCGAATATTCTCACGGCTTCAACTACAAAGTTGTAGCCCTTCTTCTTAGCTTTCCAACGCCATATTACATGCCTCAAACGAAGGTCTAGCGGGCAAGTTATGGCCAAAATACCGAACCTATGTCCCACCCACCGCGGACAGAAACTTTTACACGAAGATAATACTTTTTGTCAATACAATAATTCCAATGACAAGAAATAATGAACACAACAATAATAATAGTGACAAAATTTCGTTTCTCAATTGTTGGAAATATAGAGTCACTATAGGGGCGAAATATATTTAGAGAATAAATATTGTTGTGTCGTGGTATGAAGGTCACTGAATGAGAAACGAAATCGCCTCGACTACAGTACAAATCAATTTAGGCGTCGTCTCCCAAGGTCACACAACACTCCTAAAAGTTGTGTACTCAACAAATAGGAGTTGAAACTCATATGGTATGTTCAAAATTATTATAGAGAAGAAATAGATGATATGGAAGATATGTATATCAAATGACTACAAGCTTCTCATATTTATAGTAGTTAATTAGCACAACACTAACAAAGTTAGTGGCATAACCACTACCATAAACATGAGCCAAAAACATGGAGTTAGTGGCTAAATACATGCAAGTAGTGGTGAGATGCTTTTACAAGACAATGGAAAACATCTCTATGAAATAATGTATCTAGACAATATTTCTAGCCTTAGCATTACTTCCAACCTATTATACTTTCAACATCTTATAGTTTTATAATGTCAGAATAATACACCTTCAACCTTCATTTAAAGTTTGGCACATGATTCCTAAAGCTTCTAAAACAGCTCTCTTGACAGGCTTCAATGCTCTAAATCAACCAACTTTCCTGTACTGTAGAACAGTTTTCGGCAAATGCTACCAGGATAATCTCAAATCAGGCGCTTCCGGGGAGATAACTCAATCCCATTGTAATGCAAGAGTGAAGGGAATTTGCAGGAGTTTCCTTTTTGTCTTCCACAGTACAACAGGAGCATCCAAAGTGTTTATATGCAGCTGTCTTTCGCTTCCTATAATTTCTTTCCTTCTGCCATGCTTACTCGCAAAGCTCGGCCTTCTAATTCCTGATGTTTCAGAAACATAGAATCTTGGTCATTATATATATTCAGCCAATATAAACTTACTAAATGGCATTTGAACCGTATTAACCAGTATGTATTTCTGCAGTCTCGAAATAGAAGCAGGGGAATAGCATCGATCAGACAATCGAAGTCCACAAGTTTAGTAATGGTCATGAATTCATTTATTAAATCACTTGACAGTTGGAGAATGACAAAAAAAAGGATTAAAGCATATAATGAGTACCTAAAGTATGCGACGATATTGCTCTAAGGAGGACACAATGTTTAAAAATTTAACTTTAAGGACTTAAACTTCCTTTTCTCGTTCGCGGAAGCACTTGATTCTCTTTTAAAAGTTGGATTTTCATTAATCAAGAAACTTAGTTTTTTTCTTATGAAAGTTTAAGGTTATAGTATATAAGTGATGACAACCTGTATTCTATACTCACAAAAAAAAGTCTCAGATCTCACCAAAGTTTTGCCATGGGGAAAGGAGCATTAACATGAGCCATAAGAGCAATGTACAAGGGAGCAAGGGACACCACCTTTTGGTCTTTACTCTTTTGCTCTATTCATACTTTCTCCGTCATTTACATTCTCGAACATCATCCGTAACAATCAACACCAAAATCATCCATAATAGCTAACACCAACTTGATTATTCCTACATACCACTCTTATAATTGGCACTCTCATACTTTTTCTACCCCCACCACGTTCTCTGCCTCGCTAAAATTACAGACTTCCATTTTACATTTTCTTCCATTTTTATTACTTTTATGTGGGAAAACCACTTGGTGTCCCTTGGGACTGGCCTAAACATATGGGGATAGGAAATGCTTCATGTATGCTTAAGTGCACAAATAGGGTGATGAACAAAGGACACAAATTATTAAGCATACCATTCCATTAAGAGAGGCAAGAGCGCTTTCCATCTCTGATCTGGTTGCATAACAAACAAAACCATAACCCCGCGACTTTCCCGATTCACCATCATACAACACCCTAGCTCCGACAATGTCCCCATATGCTCGAAAAGCTTGGTACAAGCTGTCGGACGTTACAGACCATGACAAGTTGCCAATAAACAGCTTGTGCTCAGTTTCAGGGAATAAGGGCTCTCTCTTTCTAGGCTTGTCGGCAAAATTCACTCTCAGATATCGGCCACCATATTCCTGAAATGATCAGCATTTCAGCATGTGCGTGTTATGTAATTACCAGAATGCGTAGAGTGATAGTAGATTAGTAGCAAATCTTAAATACAACAAAATGAACAATAGGCTTTTGTTTCTCTTACACTTCCGTCTAGGTTCTCAATAATAGCATTGCAATCCTCAACACTGCTCATGGTCACAAATGCAAAGCCTCTGCTTCTTCCGGTATCTCTATTGTAGAGAACCTATAAAACATTTTAAGTTTGCAAGAAGTTATAATAAGTTATAACTAGCTAGCTATAAAAGAAAATGGATTAGTTCTTCAGCATTTACACATTCAATAGAGAGCAACATTGTGTTAATGTTGCATATCGTCCTCATTTCTTAGATCAAACATTTTACGTAGATCACAGAAATTAAATGAGACAGTCTTATATGTGAGATAACTCATTAACAAAGTGCTTAGTCTCATTTATGAAACCATCTCACACAAGACGCCCAAACTTACGACCACCATCATCAGAAATCAGTCAAATCATAGTTATGGGCACAAATCAGCCAGGGTGCTATCAAACACGGACAAATAAATTTATTGATATCATCATAAAAGTACTATAAGCGAAGTTTCTTAGCTTAACTAAAGAATTGGCGACTTGTTAGCATGATATACAGTGGAAAAAAAGTACTCCCGCAATTCCATTTATATTATCCCCCTTCAACTTTGAGTCTTTGACTACCAATGGTTACAATTTTTGTAAGAAGATAATATGAAAATAATTGTTTAAACTAATCCAACGTGACAAATTTTATATTGTACAAGTGTACCTGAAACCAAAAGAAAAAATAAAACGGGATGGAGGCAGTATGGACTATATAGATGGCTTTAATACCACGAAAAGAGGTTGGGAATCGGATCATGAGGTTAAGCAACGGAAAAAAATTTAAGCAACCATACTTTAAGCTTTGCTACATAGCTCTCGTTAATGTGGTGCACTTAAGTTGGTTGAAAAGGAATGCTCAGAAATTCACTAGCGGGTTCATAATGCTGTTACCTTTTAACAATAAGGACATATTTTAGTCATGGAGGATGAATATATAAGCAAATAACAACACTCTCCGAAAAAATACTACATATTTTAGTACAATTTATCTGCTTCAACATCCAAGTCTGAGACTTCTCAAGGTAGAATACTGGTAAAGAAGTTGTTATTGACAAGATTCAAAGCATATCATAACCAGTACGTAAAGATGGCGCCACAACGAGGTAACTAAATACGAAGTAACCAATTGCTCAATATAGAGTACTATTTAAGAATCACTTGAACTGTGAGCTATGAAGTTGTTATACCTGGTGCCACAAGTAGCATTGATTAAGTCCTTCCCAATCATTTATTTAACTTTGACAGAATTACCCCTCACAAAGAATTAAAAAAAAAGGTAAACAAACGAATGGGACGGAGGGAGTATTACATAGGGAAAAAAAGATGACATCTTTAATCACTTTATACCATAAAAAGAACACCTTTATACAATCCACTTACGTATGGATTTGAACCGGGTAGGATCACAAGGCACCGATTCTTTCCCTCCTTAGAGCATCTCCAATGGTTCAACAAAAGGACTTGCTTGCAAATTTAAAAGTTTTCAAGCTAGTTGCTCAACCATTGGAGAGCTCCACATGTACTAGCCTAGTTTGAGCAACTAGCTCCATGGAGCTAGTAGCTCAAATGGACCCACAAAGAGATATATACCAATTAAATAAATATAGTGGCTCAATTTAAGCAACAACTCAATTAGCTTAACCATTGGGGAAGTTGGTAGCTTATAAATGTTATAGCTCAAAAAGTTGATGTGGAAAGCTAAGCTACTAAGGTTATTGCTAACCATTGTGGATGCTCTTAACTTTCCCAACATTTCCAGGGAATCAATCTTGATACCTCTTATTAATTTGATCAGCTGTTTTTTTTGGTGTCGCCGGAATATCCCTTATCGACAGCTAGAACAATTTCTTTTTAGGATATTGAACGCAATTTAACGGGTGACCCTTCCAAGTTTAGATTTTTCATTAATAAGAGCCAAGAATCGAACCCCTAACACAACTCTTAAGTATTTGAAAAATTCTTGTGTCTTCCCGGATAACCGTACTCCATACACCTAAACCTTTATAATATTCCATCCTTTAGGTATAAGGAGTAGGGTCCTCTAATTAACTACCAGAAACTAATAAACAGATAAAATAGAGTAATAAAATAAAATGTAGAAATGAAAATAACCTCAATTAACTCAGGATTAGCATACTGTTCAATAATACCAGCAAGTGTAGCACTATCACAATGATATGGCAAATTCCCAAAATACAACTTTGTACATATTTCATCACCCTCCTCCTCTACCTGCTCCTGCTTCTCCGTCTCCGCCGCGGTATCCAAGACCGCTTCCTCGTCCGCGACAGCAGCGAGGGCGATGGATGCCGAATGGCGGGACGGAGAAGAAATAGAAATAGAAATTGGTTTGAGAAAAAGATGTCTAAGGTGAATGTACATAACAGAGGAATGTAATCTCAATTGAGTGGTGGTTTTGGGGGTGAAGAGTGAGGGTCCCACTGCCGCCATTGCTGTAGCTGACATGCCTGGCTTTAATTCTGTGAGATTCTGTTACCAGATTTTTAAGGATGTGGGGAGTCAATTTGGAGGGTTTTAGTAGATAAGGTTTTTTGGGTCATGTTTTTACTCCAGTCTCTTGAATGAACACTGTAGCAGGATTCAGTAGACTTGAACCGTTTGATTTACATTTACTTTCGACACAATAATTTAGAGGGTAGGGAGCGGGGAGCTGAGGTAAACCTGGCAAAAGGGCAACCTGGCTGGGTTTGGGTCGGGAAAATTTGGGCCGAGTTAGTTCGGGTCTCTCATTGAATTCGGGTTGGGCCGGGTCGTTTCGGGTTTTGGGTTGTTTCGTGTCAACCAGGTCGGGTTGTTCCCGGTCGGGTCATTTTCGCGTCATTGAAAATGGTAGAAAACGTCATTTTACATTTTTTCGCTTCAATTAAAGTTATGTTTTGTCGGGTCATTTTCGGGTTAAGTGTTTCGGATCGTGTCATTTACGGGTCGGGTCAAGAGAGCTCGGGTCATTTTCGGATCGGGTCGGGTCAAGTCAAATCGGGTTTCGGGTGTTGTAATTCGGGTCCCGGGTCGAGTCAAGCAGGTCGGGTTGCTTTTGCTTAAGCTGGGGGTAATGTATTACAAAAAAAATTCATTTATTGTTAATAAATAAGTTGTCTTTTCATACAATGAGACCGTTTTACACAATAGGATCGTCTTATGCAATAAGCCAATAATTAATGAGAAAGTTATGTTTAATTATGGTACTACACTGGTACTTGATGCAATTTTATTGGATTTTTTATTTTGCAGCTGTGTCAAAACGAGCTCAATTTTCATTTTAATCATACCGGTTAAGGTTTTTAAATTAAAACATCACACCTTCCATCTAGTTAAACCATAATCGGAACATAATAGAATAAACTTAAACCATAATCAAAACACAATCAAATTAAAAGATTTGTTGGGGTAGATCAAAAGACCAAATCAAATTCAATTCTCTTTTAGAAATGTACCTTGAACAAAACATGTATTGCCACTTAAAATCTTTGATATGATTTTTTAGCGACTCGAATAATTCCTCTTATATCTTCATATTTAGTACTCGTACAATACTTCTTTTTTGAGGTAGAACCGTAGAACTGTAGAAGTAACAATCACGTGTTTCATATAGTAGATCTCTAGATGTGAATACATGATATTATTATAGTGAAAAAAATACATTATACTTACTCCGTATTAGCGAGTTGGTGATAAAGGACACTTCAAGAAACACCATTTGTGTTTACTAAATTCAGTCTCTCTATAATTAGAAGTGAGAACATGTAGTTATACAGCAGAATCAAGTCACTGAGAAGCAAGGTTTTGCTTTAACTATGTTTGCTCTCGGAACCCTGATAATGTCAAATGTTTGCTCTTTTTTTGTTTCAGCATTGCTCGTACGAGCAGCCTTCTTGGTTTCCTCTACTCTTTTCAAAGCATTCCTACCGGTACTCGAGGGAGCGAGCCTACGTTCAGTGCGTAAACTTTCAGACAAGTTGCGGCTTTTTAATCCCGACGGATGTTGAATTCTCGTTCTGTTTTTACTTCCCAGAAGTTCATCATTATCTGTATCAACAGAAGAAAATGAGTTAAACCCTGTGACAGAAAAAAAAAAGCTATATATCGCACTTAAAGTTCAACCTGAATTTACCTGGACTTGAAATTACGGCACGTGGTCTTGGGATAGAACTAGCTCTATTGTGTTTTCTATTAGTACCATCTGATTCCGGTTCACTTTTTACCTGAGCTGCCAATCAAACGAGTATAATTAAGTAATCACAGTTGAGCAAACAAATCACCAAGCAACGACGCAAAAAATAAAGAAGGTAGTAAACCTTTTGGTAATGCATGGGGTGGAGTGATTGATGTTGGGGTATGTAACTTGGGAACTTTGGCTACCGATAACGATGAAGCCTGTTTACTTCCTTTTGCTGTAAACAGAAGAATAAAACTGAACACGTCAATTCTCGTTCCAGTAAATACAGCAGCTGCTTAACCTCAAGTCGGAAGTAAGACTAACTTATCTAAATATCTAAATATCAGTTTCACACAATCAAGTAGGCAACAGACATCTATGAGAATACGACTTCCATGTAAGAAAAAAATCAAGTTCTACAATTTACACCGGTTGTTTCCCTATAAAACTTTTGTATCCTATGCATCATTTTCATAAATACCAAGGAAACGGACACTGTTTTCCCTTAGATCTTCCATCCCTCCCGATATTATTATTACTTTGAATTCACTTCCCCCTAAATAGGTCTCGCTTGGTCTTCCGTTCGCAAGACCATATCAACTTTACTGTTTCCATTTCCACTCATCTTATCTTCAATGAGGGCAATTTTCACTTTCTCTTCAAACACCGCTTTTGAAAAAAGAATACTCCATTTGTTGTCGAAATACCTTCTATTTTCAAATTGGAACGATATTTGAAAGATACAAACAAATACTTAAATGCGAGTGCAAGTGTCTGATTTGCTAAAGACAATTATAGAATTTACTAAATTGAAAGGTCAATGCAAATGGTCTACTTGCAAGTGACCCTACATAGTAACGGAAAGTATATTTTTATCAGCTCAATGTTGCAAAATGGAAGGTCAACTGAAGCGAATGGAGTACTAGTTATCGTAAAGAGCTTGGAAATTTTGCAACAGTTCTTCTATATGGTTATGGTCGGGTTAGCTTTTGGGTTAGAAAATGGAAATCTAGATAGGAGTTCATGCTAGTGAAAAGATGTAGTGCATTTGGAACTGCTACGGAGTGTAGACCTCGTTTCTGTTTTGCCTGTGAGCCTTGCTGGCGCAACTTTGCAACAAGTTTCTCGTGGGCCTTGGTCTATGTTGGAGTGCTAGATCCTTGAATCAAGGACCCCGGGTGGTTCCAGAAGTAACATGTAGATAACAGCCGGGACAAGAGAAGGCGAATAGGTGATAATGTGATATGCCAGTTACCGGGACAAGAGGCTGACTATAAAATAAAGTACCAGTTACTCTTCCTTTTATGTCTAAAATAAGCTGAAGTACAGATGGGCAATTGATTTGTAAAGGTACTTTCCAAAAATCACAATCCGTGTATGTTTATCTAACCCTTCTTTTTCTTCAACTATGGTTAAGGAGGCCTCATTATAGGACAAAATACGAAATTGTTCAGCAGAGTGTAGCACTCTGACACTTGTGCCGAGTCCAGGTAAAATAGGTTACAGCTGCTCTTGCTTAATGTAATAATGAATTCACCAACATACGGATAGAAATTCTATTTTACTCGCTAATTAATACAAGGAAGATTCAAGACACCACATTCAAATCAAATAATCTAACACCTCCCACTGGAAAAGAAAGTAATTAACATACCCGCTATCACTATGTGACAAACACATACTAAAGGCACACCATAATTTGGAAACAACAGCAAAAACTCGAAAGAGTCACAGAAGCTATGAACCAAAGCATTCTAACTTCCAAGTATACAATCAAGAAAACAAGCCAAACCAACAAGATCTTTGTACAGCGGTCACGACTAAGCTGAAACACAACTTCACAATTTATTTGTCAAAGGTACTCTCGAAACTCGCAAGTTGTGTTACTCCAGCCTTTCTTTCTCTTCAAACATGTTTACGAAGGCCTCATTTTAGGATAGAAATACGACTGTTCAGCAGAGTGCTACACTCTGACACTTGCGCCGAGTCCAGGTAAAATAGGTTACAACTGCTCTTACTTACTTACTTACTTAATGTGATAATGAATTCACTAACATACGGATAGAAATTCTATTTTACTCGCTAATTAATAAAAAGAAGATTCGAGACACCACGTTCAAATCAAACCATCTAACACCTCCTACTGGGAAAGAAAGTAATCAACATACCAGCCATCACTATGTGACAAATACATACTTAGGGCACACCATAGTTTGGCAACAACAGAAAAGATTCAAAAGAGTAAGAAGCTATGAACCGTAGCATTCCAAGTATACAATCAAGAAAACAAGCCAAAACAAAAAGATCTTTGTACCGCGGTCACGACTCAGATATGTTGACATGAAGTCTCAGGTTCAAATCCCCTATCTACATTTCTAATAAAAAACCGCCCTACATTGGCCCTATTCGGAAGATCAACCTAGTTTCCCTAATAAAAACCAGCCTATATTGGCCCTACTCTCGAAGATCAACCTAGTTTCCCTAATAAAAAACCGGCCTTTTGCCTTATCATGACAAAAATAGGTAAGTAGAGCAAATGGCTATTCTACAAATTTGATGAAAAACACACACAAATTATAGAATAAGACCATCTCACTGTAAGACAGCCATCTCATCTCATTGGCTGAACACATACTTATATTACTCCCTCTGTCCCGGTCAATTGTTGTCTTATTTCTTTTTATGGTCTCTTAGTGAATTGTTGTACATTCTATATTAGTAAGATGTTCTATGAATAATTTGATCACACCATGGGACTGTCCTGTCATCCACTAAGTAAAAACACAAATGGTCCCCACACTTTCCTTGGTATTTTTGCCGTAATGAAAGGAAAACAATTCACCGAGACGAGGAGAGTAAATATTAATAATAAGTACTCCTTTTTATGTATAATAAATGGAATGTAAGGCGATCTTAGACAACAATAATGATTTAAAAACCAAATGAATGCATGCATCAAAGGGTAGGATAAATACCAGGAGGAGTATAATCTCGAATAGTTAGAGAACTGAAAGCCTTCAAAGGACTTGCAGGATGATCAAACTCAAACTCATCATCTTCTTCAAGGGATCTTACTCTTACCTTAGGATACACTGCAAATTTAATCAAAAACCCATCATTATAATCAAATACCCATATCAAATTTAACTTCTTTTTCATAAAATCAGCGAACATACACAACAAAACACCCAAAAAAAATTGACAAAGAACAATAATAATAATAGTAATAAAAGTAACATACTTTGTTTACAGAATTGTTTCAATGCTGAAGTTGGTATTATGAGAAGGTGGACTAAATGAATTAAAGAATTTAAAGAATAAATATGAAGAAGAAGCGTGTGATTTGTTGTGGTGCAGGAGTTAGAAAGTGGGCACACAAATTTTGACTGAAAGACACGGCAAAATATAATGATGATATGAATGTTAATGTATAGTTGCGTTAAATGTGCGAAAACTGCCTAAAGTGGAGGAGTCTATTTCAAGAAAGATATAGCCGTTAGCTCAATTCTAAAGGTACACAATGTACGGCATATTATTATATGTTTGTGATTTTGAGGTCAACTTCTTGTGGTTTGTTTATAATTGTTTTACTTTCATTATATGATGCTAGTCATGTAGTTGGGTTGGGCCGGGCTGACCCGGTGATGGGCCGGGTTCACCTTGTCTGACACGTGCCAGGCCTGTACGTGTGGGGGCGGGATTAGTCGGGCCGGGTCGGGATGCTAGGGGAGCGACCCAAATCTGGCCCTCTGCAATGTTTTTTTCCTCTAAAAAGGGCGGGCCGAGCTGGCAAAACTGAACTGGGGGCCGGCCAAGGGGGAGCGGGCTGGATCGGGCCCGACCACGGGCTGACACATGCCGGGTCAAATTAGGCTCGATGGGCGGGCTGATCCTCCCTTTTCCCATGTCTACATGATGCTAGTTTGGTTTGGTATTAGGGTCCGGTCGAGATCAATACTGCCAGTCAATATTCATAGCTGTGTTTGTCAATTAGAAGATACAGATTTTAAATTTTTCGTATTAAATAATGTTAGGGTTATACAGTAAACAAATTTAAATAACATGTTTGACTAACAAATCTCGTTAACAGATTCATTTAGGAGATTATTATTAATTAGTAGTAGAAACAGATTGATCCAGTACTGTGACACCCTCAAATTTGCGGAAAGAAAAAAAATAATTTAACTAAATAAAAGATGAGAATACATAACAAAGGTGTCTTAAATAAAAAGGTTCATAACAAAAAGGAAATAATATTATACAAAAGAAATATCCAAAACGGGAGACATATCTCCCGTATAAATACGGAAATAAAAGAGTGTATAATAATATACAATCATAAGAACCGAATATAGGTCCAAGGTAAATACTTCGCTCGCTAGCTCGTCAATGTACCCAAGTATGCATCACAAACCTGCCAACCGCATTAAATATAAACACGGAAGCCACAGTAAGTGGGGAGTAACTCCGAGTTCTCCCAGCCACGAAATGTCGAGTTTAATTAAACATGAATAACATAAAAGCAATGTATATTGAAAATACAAAACCTTAACATATATGATATGCTTTTCATGTTATGAAACAATTAACTAACATATAACCTATCATATGAAAGCTATCATGTGAATCTGTTAACAATCTATAACACGAGGTAGGGAAGTTGGTATGCTGGCTCAGCGGTTACAATTAACATGGCCCTGATACACTCAAACCCTAATCAAACATAATATCATGTGAATCAGTTAACAACCGGTAATCCAAACTCTATCAACCTTAGCCGGCTTGCATCTCACCTTCTAAGATTCATAGAATCATACAAACATGAAAGACCAATACGTCTAGAAACAGGCATAAGTTCTTAGAACAGTCAATAGTCGACTTCTGTAACTCGAGGCTATACCACAAGGTAGGAAAACATCATAGTCCTAGACTGATCAGACCTAGCGACAACAGCTAACCCATTCCCTGTCTCATTACATAACCGTACATGAGAAACTCTACTAGGCGACCCCCTAAGCAGAGATGGCTAGTACTTAAGCTGACTCCATTCCCAAAGTGGAAGCAATTAGGCAGCCATGCCCCCGGCTTGGTATCAAAAGGCCCAAGCCAGTGACACAAAAGCTATCAAGCAGTGAACTATATACTCGTTAAAGATAGTAAGGCCTATCAATGTCATGGTCCAAGCTACTCATTTAGAATTAGAATGATCAAGACGCCATATACTCATAATTCTCTATGGGTACTTAGTCAACACGACACATATCATAAAATCAACAGTCACGGGAAAAAACTTCTATCATGTGCACTAATTGCATAAAATCATATCATAATATCATATCGCCTCATATCATACAAGGCTAATTCATTAATTAAATACAACCTTACTTGAAGACAAATCCCCGACCCGAGTCCCGCGACGGGTCATCAGTCAAAACGGGGCTGACTAGATCTTAGTTTGACCAAACCCGTTTGGTCAAACCGCTAGAAACAGATAAAGTCTTTACCAATTAGACTTAGACATGAAATCAACATATTCATTACATGTTATTTTATTAAAACTTCTAACATGTGAATTATTAAATCTTACGAAAAACCCGCTTGACTTAAAGGATATCAAATTAAACTACGATCTCGTATTATAATTTTTAACATGTGAGAAATAATAATTTTATGAGAAACCTTTTTAATTAAATATTTTACTTATTAACATTTCTCACTTGCTAAATATTACAAACACGATAAAATAACAATAACTCAAAAACCGTCACAAGTCCATGGAAGGGACTCATGGGCTGATTTGGGCCGACATAACACGGGCCTGGACTGGGCCCACGGGCCTGGGTTGGGCCTGTTTTGAGACGACACTTTTAAACTCGTTTCTTAATATTTCCCGCATGCTTTAACATATTTAAAACCCGT